>JABJVR010002538.1:0-17233 GCA_025773905.1 Chitala chitala
GCAGATCACTCCTGACACTCTTCTCCACCCACTCCATCCTGCCTGTACTCTCTTCTTCACTTCTCTACTACACTCCCTATTACTTTGAATGGTTGACCCTAAGTATTTAAACTCATTCACCTTTGCTCTGTTCCTTGCAACTGCACCATTCCACCACCTTCTCTCTCATTTACACACATGTACTCTGTCTTGCTCCTACTGACTAACATTCCCCTTGTCTCCAGTGCCTCCACCTCTCCAGGTTCATTTCCACCTGTTCTCTACTTTCGATAGAGATCACGATGTTATCCGCAAACATCTTAGTCCATAGAGACTCCTGTCTGACCTCATCTGGCAACCTGTCAATCACCATTGTAAACAAGAAGGGGCTGAGAGCCAATCCTTGATGCAATCCCACCTCCACCTTGAACCAGTACATCATTCCTGCTGCACACCTCATTGCTGTCATGCTGTCCTCATACATGTCCTGTATCACCCTCATACTTCTCTGCTACCTCTGACTTCCTCATACAGTACCACAGCTCCTCTCTTGGCGCTTTGTCATATGGTTTTTCTAAATCCACAAACACACAGTGCAACTCCTCCTGACCTTCTCTGCACTTCTCCATCAACATTATCAAAGCAAACAGTACATCTGTGGTGCTTTTCCTTGGCATGAAGAACGCATATCACAACTCTTAAAACAAAATACTAAGGAGAAGTGTGACAGTCCTTTACAGTGTACTGAAAGCCAGCGTAAATAATTACATTCAACTATGTTTCACTTTAAATAGAGAAAGCACACAAAAAATTCAGAAGGTAAAGAATTCAACAGTTTAGGCACTGAAACATGAAGAGCGATCACCCCAGTGCTTTCATCTTGTCCTGAGGACATGCAACAATTTCTGCTAAAAAAGGAGATCTTAGGGATCTATTCTGAGTATGAGGATCAGATGTTCATAGAGGTAAATTGGAGCCAGGCCATGTATGGCCTTAAAAACAAATAAGAAAAGTTTTAAATCAATCTTGAAACAAATTGGTAGCCAGTGTAAAGTCAAAAAAACAGGAGTGATATGCTCACAAATATGGCTTGGAAATGGTTAAGTATGCAAACAGTCTAAATTTAAATGACTGATGTCAGTTATGTTCTCTTTGAAATACATTTTTGTTTCAAAGAGAATTATAGTACAGTGAATTAAGACTTGTAACCAATATTACAATAGTCCAGTAGGTGACTCTGCATACATGTGATTTTTTTTTTCATTTAGAAAACAAAATTCCAAACAAGAAAATGTGCAGAAGAGCAGCAAACTTGCACACACAAAAAGTCACATTTATATTTATAGTTGAGACTTATTAGTTCCAGCAAGAACAACCAGGATGGAGACATTATTGCTGGAGATGGGGTCTAATTCTGTCTCAGAGTTGGAACCTGATTACAGGGAGGCATTTAACAGAAACCACTGTTTTATGGTGTCAAGTAATTCTAACGTTCCTAACAATCAAGTCCCCAATAATGAGCACCTTTTTGTTTTGACAGATCCTCTGCTGAGAGCAAATAACCTATTATCAACCTGGATTGTTGACTGGTGTTCAGGAAGTGTAGTCTTTGAACTCTAAGAACCCCTCCTGATTGTGACTCATGATTCACATATTTGTTGGTGGTCCTGGCATCAAAATGGAGACAGCTGGGCCAGGAGGGTGTACCGCCAATTTAAAATTAGCCAAAGGCTCTGATTGAGCCAAATCTAAAAGTGCCTTGGTCTGATTAAACTCTACAAACATTCTAATGTGCCCCTCCAAAACACCAATCCTCTCTTTCAGCTCTGCTACAACTACGCCCTTCCTACAAGTGACTACGCCCTTCCTTTCAGCTCTGCTACAACTACGCCCTTCCTACAAGTAACTACGCCCTTCCTTTTAGCTCTGCTACAACTACCCCCTTCCTGCAGCGTTGGAAGAACAGTCTACTGTGGATACACAAAACGTCAGTAGAACACATATTTTCAACTTGCTGCCAGAAGAAGCTGCATCCAAGTATGAGATACTGCAGGCTCTGGGGTTTGCTGTAGGATAGTGAAAATTTAGGTTTTATATCACAATAAATGCAAAGTTGCAAACATAATGTATTGCCCCGCAGCCAATAGTGCCACTCTTCCAAGGCCCTCTGGATGTCCAGCAGCTCAGTGTCTCCTACTTTGCGATGTTGCTGGGTGGGTGAGAATTTATGGAAGCAGTGGCAGCATGGGTACAGATTCCAGTCTGGACCTTATTGGGAGACACTGGCCCAGTGTCCACATCAGAAGCTTCTACTTCAGATACAAATGTCTTCACTGGGTCAAGATAAAGAAGGATGGGGTGGGGGTGAAGCAGGTGAGAAAATGACGAAAAGTGGCTTTGGCCTGCAGGGGTAAGATGAAACTGATACAGAGTTGCCACAAGGTACTTTACAGTTATTGGAAATTGATAATAGTTATAAGAAAACTATTACATTTATTTGAACAAAGGTTAGATTAAGTGGTTCAATAATCCATAATCTAGAGGCCCTATAAGGAACTGATCTAGGGCTAATGGCTTTATTTATGTTAAATGAAAAGAAGATTATCACTTGGACACTGTCAGGGGATTGTTCAACGTTTAACTTGCAATGGTCCCTCAGCCCATGGAGCAGGTACCAGTTGGGAAAGGCCAGATGAAGATAAGATGAGGAGAGCTTCATGCTTTCTGACCAGGACAGTAAGAGAGGACATTTAGCACCATTTGATAATCAGTGATGTGAAAAATGTGGTCAAAAATTATATAAATTTTTCAGTCTACTGTACATACATAGAAATCATACAGACAAAACCAACCTGTAAAACAACATGATAAATTAGCAGAAAATATGCAAACAATTTCAAAGCAGACAAAGTTGGTTTAGTTATGAAATATGACTATTGGCAGCAGCCTGGTTTTTATAGACAGGATGGTCTTCATCTTTACTGGAGAGGATCATATTTGCTTTCCCAAAACATAGAAGAAAATTTGCCAAATTGACTGCTTAGAGCACCACCCAGGCCTCAGTCTTGTACTCTTAAACTGCAGGCTGAATATGATCCCTCTTTTAGTGTATTTCTGGCACCTACCCAGGGTCACTACAACATCATCCCCTAAAATACACAACTACTCACAACTAGGTCTATCTGATAACAGACATACTGTAGTTACTATTATTACACCTGCACCTGTATTTAGATGTCCACCTAGAGGCTCCTGTGCACATAACTTCAAGTTCCACTAAAAAGCTAGATAAACCAAATTATGAAACGGGTTTAAAATGCTAAGAAGGTGCTATAAAGTTCTAAAAGATTCCAGAAAGTTCTAGAAAATTCTGGCCAATTCTAGACACTTTTGGACAGTTCTCACAGTTCCAGAACATTCTGTGAGTGTGCTCAGTATTGAATGTAAATCAAGAATGTTGAAAACTTGAAAAACAGATACATTACAAAATATCATTGTCCTGACCACAGAAGCAAGGTTTTTATGGAACAATAGCTATTTTGTATTTGTTTTAGGCACAAGGGATTGGTTTTTTTTTTTTTTTTTTTTAAAAAGATTTACTTATAACCCATGGTGTTGCTATCTCTCATTTATTAGTGCTTCCATTAGGTAATTCCTGCTTTGATCATTTCTTGATCACTTTTGAGATTACACTTGTATACTTGTATAATGTATATGAAACAAAACTTTATTATGCCATCTAAGTAGAGATAAAGTGAAAAACTTTTTTTACAGATACTATACAAAGCACAGTTTTCACTGATAGTGCACGCATCTATGAAATTACACATAACTTTAATTCTGTAGTTAGTCAGACAGTAGACAAAGTAGCTCCACTAAAGGTTAAATCTGTTAGAGCCACCAGGTGTACTCTGTGGTTTAATGAACACACACAGCGTCTAACACAGGAATGAGCGCAAGTGGAAGTCCAAACATGTTGAGGTATTTCAGTTGCGTGGTCCATCAGCCTGAGACAGTATAGGAAAGCGCTATACAGTTCATGTCCAGAATACTACTCTAAGCATACTGATAACAAACATAACCACAATTACTATTTAAACATTAACCAACTTAACCTCTAAAGATGTACCTACAGTGCCTTCTAGTATTAGTAATGATAATTTTTTAATTTTCTTTAATAATAAAATCAACATCATTAGATTATATCAACAGCTCAGATTATATACATGAATGGTGTATATTCCAATATACACCCTTTGAGTCCACCAACATTTGTAGCACATTTGTTTAGTGATTTTTCACCAATTGATTCAAGATTCAAGATTCCTTTATTGTCATTCAACTGATACATTACAGATGTAATGCAGAATGAAACTACATGTTAGCCTCCACAAAAACACAATTAACAGTAAAAACAATAAATAGTACATAAAAAAACGCTAAAAACAGAAAAAATATGTAACCATGTAATTCTTTGGACCTTCACCTCTGCAAAGAGACATTACACACACGCACACACACACACACACACACATAAATATTGCACTAATATACATCTGCAGCTACCTGGAAAATACACGACAGTCACATGTAAGATTTTTGTTCAGCAATCTTATTGCAGCGGGATAACTGTTTCTCTACCTGACAGTGCTACACTGCAGGCTGCTGTGGTGATATGTTAGACCTTAAAGAATTGATAAGTAATACTAAGTCCACCACCTGTCTTAGACCCCATTCCAACACATCTGCTTAAAGATTCACTAGATATTTTAATAGGCCCTTTAGCGACCCTTATGAACACTTCCCTGGCTGTAGGTGCTGTATCCAACTCATTTAAAGCTGACGTTGTTAGGCCACTGCTTAAAAAAACCTAATCTGGATTCAAAAGTAATTAGTAATTTAAGACCTATTTCAAATGTCCCTTTTCTCTCCAACATTCTGGAAAAAAAATAGTTAAAAAAACGTATAAAAAATAGCTGCAAGCTCACTTGGAAGCCAACAATTTATTGGATAAGTTTCAGTCTGGCTTCCGACAAGGACACAGCACAGAAACAGCATTGACTAGATTTGTAAAGGATATTATGATGTCATCTGATGCAGAGAACATGACAGCTCTTGTTCTATTGGATCTTAATGCTGTCTTTGATACAGTTGATCCCTCTATTTTAATAAACTGGCTTCAAACTGTCATGGCCTTCAGTGGAACTATTCTAAGGTGGTGTAATTCTTATCTCAAAAACTGTTACTATTATGTTCAAATGTTGAAAGACAGCCAACCCTCACCCATGTGACCACTTAGATATGGAGTGCCACAGGGATGTGTGCTAGGCCCAGTACCCTTTTCCATTTACATGCATATTATATGTAAGTATAATATCAGTTATCATACCTATGCTGATGATACTCAGTTATACCTTGCGGTTAAACCTAATGATAATGCATCAGCTAACACCTTAGTCAAATGTCTCCAAGACAATGAAAGGTGGATTAGCACAAATTGCTTATCACTAAACACCGATAAATCAGATCTTGGTGGTCATGGGTAATGACCCACGACCACCAATGAGCGCTTTGAGTTCAGCCTTTAATGGTGTTGAAATTTGTTTCTATAAGCAACACATTGTGTAATTTAAGTGTCATTTTAGAGTCAAAATTCTGCCTTGGTTCTCATGTTAATGCAGTTTCACAGGTGTTCTTCCTGCAGCTGAGAAATATTGCTAGGCTGCACCATTTTCCTGCAGACGATACTGAGAAAATTGTACATACTTTTGTTTACAGTCAGATTACTGTAGTTCTTTACTCTCTTGAAGTACAAACCACACACTCAACACTACAGCACATCCAAAACACAATGACTAGAATTATCACTGGAAGCAAAAAGTATGACCATATAAATTCAATACTATCCTCACTTCACTGCCTTCCTGTTAAGTACAGACCTTATTTCACATGTAAGGCATTCAAAGGCAAAGTATCAGTATAATCTGGAGTTGATCATCACATATATTCCAAATCATTCCCTTTGATCCCACAATACAGGATTTCTTTCTGTTCCATGCATAGATAAAATTATTTGCCCTAGAGCTTTTCGTTACAGAGCCCCTAGTCGGTGGGGTAGTCTGCCTGGATACATACGAGATGCTGAATCTCAGTCTTTAAATCCTGACTGAAGACCTACTTCTTTGATTTAGCCTTCCCACAGCAGTGTCCATACCCCACTGTAATTACTGCTGCTGGTGCTGCTCTATCTTCCAATATAACGGTGATATTTTGCTATGGGATTATTAGTGTGTGTATTATTTACTAACCCCTCTCTGCAATCTTTCTTTGTCCATATGTGTATCTGATGTTCACCTGGGCACCATCTGAGCAGGATGCCTTGTTAGAGCTGCTGACACCTAGTGATGCCTTTGCCAAAGGGATGCCACAAGCCTGTTGAGAGTTACTTCAACATCTGGAGCAAAGAAAGACTATATTATGCAATTTACATTCATATTCTCAGTTATAACCAGTTTATCCTGTAATGTTAGCATGCCCAGGAGGGGTCAACCTTGGGCCCCAGAGGTTTTTTTCTCCACACTGGAGTTTTTGGTTCTTCTCCTCCACTGTCTGGCTTTTTTATATTTTTAACTTTAGTCAATCACTTGCTATTTCTGTAAAACCTGCTGTTTCTTTTGTGAAGTGTTTTGAAGCACCTCCTTGTAAAAGGCGCTATATGAAAATAAATTGAATTGTTAAAACAGTATCATCTATAAGGAGTGATAAATGTGGTAACCCTACCAAAGTTTTGATTTAGCATCCAACTTGGTGAACAATTTTGCTGCAGAGAGCAATGCTAAGGTCTGGTCCACTGATGGCAAGATGTGCTGCTCCCTTCTTACCCACTTGTTCAGGTAGGCCAAATCTACAGATATACAAATTTTCCCATTTGCTTTAGACACCACGATCATTCCTGCACACCATTCAGTCTATTTGGTGACTTTGGAAAAGACTCCCATGCTCTCCATTCGATCCAGCTCATCTCAAACTTTGACTCGTAGTGATATTGGAATTCAGCACTGTGTGGACAGTGCATAAGGCTTTGCATCCCGTTCCAATCAAATTGTATAAGGCTTTTAACAGTCCAAGCCCTCAAAACACTTTGGGGTAAGCAGCAACAAAGTCCTCTTTCAATTATTTTATCTCATGGATTCTCTGAATGAGGTGCAATTCCTCTGTTGCTGGTAAGCCTAGCAGAGGCGTAGACAGTCCCCTGACAATGTAGACACTAGTTGTTCTCTGGCCCATATAGCACCTTAGTTGGTTTCATGAGTGCTGCTAGGATGGCTGCCACTGCAGCACCAGTGTCAAGCTTAAAATCAGTGTTTTCGCCATTAAGGCACACAGTGTCAGTCCACTCTGTGACTGCATCACTTCTCATCTCACTCAAGAAGAACGCATCGTCATCTGGCTGACATAAGTCCTGTTCTATGATTGTGTGAATTCCCCTATCATGGTGACAAGCTGCAGCAAAATGGCCCTTTTCATGACACTTTCAGCACTCTGCCTTCTTTGCTGGACAATTTTTCCAGTCATGAGAATTTCCTCCATCACATCTTCCACACTCTTTCATTTCTTTGGTGATAGTTTCTCTGGTTTTTTACACTATCTTTGGGACTTCATCCCTGTCCTTAATTTTGACTTAATACTGTCAACATTATCAGTAATCTCTCCCCGTAACTTGGACTGTTGCTTTCAAACTGTTCCATTCTGTTACACACACTTGGTTACTTTGGCTAATGTGAACTCAGGTCTAACTGGAGTCGGGCTGAAAGTTTCCTGTCCAAAATATCCACTACTGTTCTGTCTCTTATTAGCTCATCACGAAGAGCTCCAAACTGACAGTGTTCAGCCAGGGTGTTAACAGATGTAATAAAACATTCAGCACTCGCTCCCTGTTTTTGATTTCTCATATTGAATCTGGATCTTTCATGTGTGATGTTGTGTTTCCCAACACAGAGCTGCTCAAAGGCTTGTGTCACTTTATCATGTTTATTTCTGTCCTCCATTGATATTGTCAACTCACTCAATATGTCATCTTTCTTGTTACTTAAGGGTATAATAGGGTGTTTACCTGATATTCTTCAGGATTTTTATCAAGGGCAGATGCCATCCGAAAGCATTCGTAATGTCTAATCCACTTTGGCCAATTAGCAGTGAGCGTAAAGTTGAAGCTGTGTGGTAGAGATATGTGAACTGCTGTCGTCGCTATGACACTCATGACAGGAGGCTGTGACCCTCTGTCACCGTCTCCTGAACTCATTATAAGTAAAACATCATTGTCCAGTTTGTACTTTTATTTGTCTCTCCAGTCTGTTTGAGACACTGGAGATCCATTTAGACACATGCTGCTACTTCGCTACGTTCACCTGTGCTAACATGCGGTACGTGTTGAGGATTGAAAAAAAAATTGGATTTATCCCAACCCCAATATGTGCCCGTTTTATTCCATGGTTTTTGAAGGCAACCTTTTCACTTCTGATACCATGTACTAATAGCCTTGTTATACAGATAGATGCCAGACACCATGCGAGTTGGAACAACAGTTTATTCTATGTCAGCTCCTATAGGTAATCACTTCTGGAATGCTTCTCCAGCTCAAATGGGTCTTTAAAAAGCGTGGCATCCCGGTGGGTGTGTAGACTGTAGTCATTGTTGCTGGTGACTTAGCTTCCAAATCCTTACATTTATTTACCACATTAACTAAGGTAGGACAAGATCTGTTCCACCCGAGCACGAAGCATCGCCACATTGTCAGAGTAGGTGGGTAGTGAATGCTCCATGTGTGGAACAGGAGTCTACAACCTCGAAACGTTCGTTTTGATAATAGTGATACTAGCCTGTAGCTCAGCTCACATGGCTTGTGTTTCCGATTTAATGGTGCACAAAGTGTCAGTCAGGGCAAGGCGGAGCTCTGCTTTATTAATGCTCGCAACTTCACCACATAGTGAAGTAAGAAGCCGCTGTGTCACAGACTGAAGACGCAGCTTGGGAAGCAGGCCGAATCTCATGGGACACCTGAGCAGACTCGGACAAAACTTTAGGTAGTATTTTGCAATAAGTAATAATAAACTATAAGGAGTATGACTGCAGGACAACAGAATTAATAAGCACTGTGACACAACCAAATGAAGAAAGAGCTACTCAGAAATAGCTGTGGATATAATGCAAATCAAAAACAATATAATTAAAAAGTAAGTTTTGTAATACTTCTTCTGACATAAAGCATCTTCTAAGCTCAGTCTACCATATAGGCTAACCCTCCTAACCCTCTCCTCCTCCTCCTCTTTTCTTTTCCGTAATGCTTCAAATTACAGGGTGCCATTGGTGTGAGTGAGGCTGTTGGTGTTTGGTGAACAAACAAACAAACTGCTGATTGTTGCTCTGAGGCTGAACTTGTCTTTGTAATGATTGACTGTATTTACATCAAATACAGGCCTACTTCATACATACATCCTTGTTCTTCTGAAAGAATAATGTTTTCGTGTTGCAACCTCTTTAAAATTTCCCTGCCTTCCTCTTGCTATCCCATTCCAAATTCTCTGGATCAGCCTATGCAAGAAGGTTCACCTTTCAACATGACAGTGACCCAAAGCATGGCCTCGTCAGAGCCCAGACTTGAATCCGATTGAAAAATCTGTGGATTGACATGAAGGCTACAGTCCATCAGTGGGCACCATCCAGTTTGGCTGAGCCTGAACAGATCTATAAGGAGTGTGTGCGCAATGTTGGTACAGAAGTATCCAAACAGACTCAAGTTAGTTCCTGAAAGTAGTAACAAAGGGGGGTACGCTTCCAAATTATGTTTTTTCCGTTTTTTTTTTTATTATTAATTTTCAGAGCCGTTGCTTTTTTCCTTCACTTGTATGTTGTAAGATGCATTGAATAAATCAAGATGGAAAATTTATTTATTTATTTTTTGTCTTTTAATTTCAGGCTGTGACACAAAAAAATGTGTACGTTTTGGAAGGAAGGGATTCTTTTCTATACTTATTGTATATCCACAGGTGTTTCCTGAACCCAGGAGACTTCTATATGTAAATCAATCAGTTCCTACTGCATTTTATTTATTTTTAATCACATTAACCAGAGATGAAATTTTCAGTATAGCTGAAATTCTCAATGAATTCCTCTTTGGATGACTAAGAACATCTCACACTTTTGGACCCACTTGTTCTCTGCTCCAACAGGAAGTTCAGTTTTCATGAAAAGGTTCTTATTTTACTGGATTGAAATCTTCAGTTTCAACTGACTTTACTCTGTTGCCGACAGCAACAGGTACTCACTTGTTTACAAAAAAAAATCTCTTTTAGTCTTTATTTTAACAATATATATAAACTTTAAAATATATTTAAACTTCCCAAATGTGGCTGTAAGTCAGCACCTTCCTGGTATATATATAACAAATGCTACATTTTTAAGTGGTGATGACATCCAGTGTTTTCATGGTGTAAGTACACATGAGTGCAGTTCCACTGGTAGTGATAACATTCTAGAACAGTTTTTATTATGAAACATTTTATTCTAAGCAACATAATATCATATGGGGATGCACAGATGAAGACAGCTATTAAAGAGATTATGGTTGGTTTTATTAATGTTCAAACTTATGGAATAATATGTAAATTAGGCTAGATTTTAAACATCTTCATTCCTTCTGTGATAGAAAGATCTACTCTGTCATTTTTACAGAAAAACTAAATATAATGTGTAATGTATATAAATACATTTTAATGATGTATACAGGTATGGCAAATTATTTCACATTTTATTTGCCAACAATATAAAATTCAATTTTGTAAAACTGTGTATATTACATGGCTTACTGACAGTTGTGTTGGCACCCCACCCAGGGTGTCCCCTGCCCTGTGCTTCCTGGGATGGGCTCCAGGCTTCCCGCAACCCCGAATTGGCTAAGGAGCTGTAGCAAATGGATGGATGGATGAATTGGCTTACTGAATAGTGTCACACCCTCGATCTTGACTCTGAATTCATTAGTCAACACTTTTTTCTCCTTGACTTACTTGTGGTTCCTCAAGGTGCTCGGAATTTGTCAAATAGTTTAAACGTGTGTGATTCAGGTGAACTGGTTGCTTAAAAATGTCCTTAATGTGTGTGTAAGACTGTCCTGTCTTGAGCTAGGACCCCATCCAGGATAAACCGTGTCTTGTGCCCAGTGTTGACTAGGATGCGATCCAGGTCCCTATCCATCATAGCAACGGAATATCAGTTTGTAATAATGGATGAATTTACTGCTTTATGCTTCAGCAATCACCCATACAATTTTATTTACCATTACAAATACCTACATAATTCCGGAATATAAAATATGAAAGCTAAAGCATGAATCATACAAAAGGTTATTTATTTATTTTTAGAAGAGCACTCATCTACTTTAATACCAACTAAAAAGACGTGTTGAGGGGGTTCTTAACACGCATTAAAAGGGTCTTGTAGCTCAATGCCTCCAACCCTCAAATCTATCGATAGTGTACTTTTTTGGCACGATTAGTTGGCCATTTGGAGATGTTCACTTAGGACCCACGTTGGGAATTGCGTAACAATTCAAATTCAGACGTACTTCTGTTCAGTAAGTGGGTGGGGAGGTACATGCGTAGGTAGGCACTCAGACAGCCAGTTCCTGTTTCATTTTATTTCGTCCTCTTTTGGAAACATTTTGCTTATTTGTGTATTTATTTAATTCTTACGTTATTCTTTAGTCATCACCATTTTCAAACCAAATATTTACTTTTCAATCTTGGGCGGTAGGAGGGAAACGTTTCAAACTCAGATCTGATTACCGAAGAGGGAGGACATTTACTTCAATATTTGTCTGCGATAATATATACATACTCCCTAAAATTCTTACGTGCATCAGTGTTACATAACATAACGCCCCTTGGTACCGCAGTCTCAACATTGTTAAAAAAGGATGTAACTGTACATATAGCTGTCGACTCCAGAATTAAACCACGAACGTTTTTTTCCCCCATGAGCGTTGTCTCCAGGAAGTACGACCCTTGTAACGAAAAAAACGAAAAAAGTTTATTATTTAAGAGATAAGAAAGTGTGTCTGAGGGAGAGGGGGGGAAGACAAAGGGGGCAGGAGAGAAAGAGAAGGGGGAGAAAGAGAGAGGGGGGAGAGAGGGGAGGGGGATAGAGAGAGGGAGAGAGACAAGGGGGGCAGGAGAAAGAGACAGAGAGAGAGAGAGCGAGAGAGAGAGAGAGGCGGGGGGCAGGAGAGAGGGTTGGCAGGAGAGAGCGAGAGAGAGAGAGAGCGAGAGAGAGAGAGAGAGAGAGAGAGAGAGAGAGAGAGAGAGGGGTAAAGAAGGATCATCGCCAGGAGAGTTTTCTCCAGTATCATAAGCGGTGTATCTTGGTCATGACAATATCGGATTTTCACAACTTATAGACGATGACAAGCACAAATTAATTAACAGTAAAAACGCATCTCCCGCCCATATTCCCATGGGGCAAGCGACGAACTCAGTGTGTGCTGCTGTCTATTTATAGGGAGAGAGCTACAAGGTAAGTTTTGGAATACTTGTTATGTGTGTCAGTGCGCGCTGTTGGCTGATGTATGGTACATATAAACTGAAGGAGAAAAACAATAAATGAAATAATGCAACTATCAAATGAGACATCATTTGGAGGAAGTTAGCAAACGTCGAGGAACCCTTTCCCTAAACGCTTTGATTGGCTATGATGTATTAAAACATTCAATAGCTGTTAAAAATAAGGTGTTGTACTTTCATGCTAAGAAAACTCTTAAATACTGTTGTATACATGTACAATTTTTGAGGGCGATTGCTCCAGTATGTTTTGGGTAAACAGTATGTTTAAACGTAAGATTCAGGCTTATGTTGTATGTTCATAAATATCTCCAAAGCCTGTTCAGATAAAACTGACAAATTACTGAAATAGATTCAGCCCTTCAATAGCGCGAGACCCCTGAAGTTCACCTATGGAGAAGGTGAATCAGACAATGGTGTTTAAGCGTTTAATGTCAGAAATCCTTGCGTAGGGGTTTGCTGCACGTGTAGTTTACAAGAACTCAATCCCCTTGTTTAATTGATTTAAATGGTACACAATGAGATTATTGGTATCTAACCTTTGACAACAATATGCATCCCATCCTACAGTTTCTTTAGATTAAGTAGTTGTGCATTTGTTATCTAAAATGCTCATGCTTTGTGCTTTGCTTTATGTGAAATACCTATGCTATACAACTCCTGTGTTGTGCCCTTTGCTTTAATGGGGGCGAGTGAAAGCTCCTTAGCGGTGTACTGTATATTAGATTGAGATTAGGGAGTAATGTCTAGTGTTGTAAATCTGAGTTTTCTTTAAAATCCTGCTAATTCAGATCCCAGGAGGGTGCTACATTTTAGCAAATCTTAGAATACTTTTTTGCATTAGTATAACGTAAGCATGTATTTTTTTGGAAACAGGTCTGTGAATTTATAATAAATGGACAGTGGTCACTTGTATTGTGTCACTGGTATGACTATAATGTCTGAAAGAATGATCTTCTCTGGAAACACATGTAAAAGTATGCATAGCATAACAGATAATTTGGTTTTGGTTTATTGTGTGTGTGTGTGTGTGTGTGTGCTGGCTGCTGATAAAAAATTTTTAATACAATTTATACATTTATAGTGAATGTTTTCATGGTAATTTCTACTGTTGTTCAAAGGCTGCAAGAAATATGAACCAAGTCAGGTGAGGTAACTCATGTTAAATATTAACAATATTTAATGGTTACAGTATTCAGCATCTTTAAAATGGAGATCCAAGTCAGGGTAGAAGAATTGTGACTTTTCATCTAGATATCTTTAGGAAGGAATACAATATAATGACCTGAACACACTGACTGACAGAAGAGAGCCAAAAGGTGTGGGAGTTGTCTCTGAGATCAGAAAGTGTGTAAGTGTGTGCTGGCTGCTGATAAAAAAAAACACAATTAGCACATTGCACAAATTCTGCTTGCAATTACACTTCCTGTTTTGATCAGATTTAGATTTTTTTCTTTTGTACACCAAATGTATTTTGATTCAAGTGTCATTTATCTAAGCCTCGTAATATATTAGACTGACAAACGGTGCAGGAAAGTAAAGCATGTTTCACAATGGTCAGTGTACAGTTGTGGATCTTCACCATGGATCCATGGTCTTGTACATATTTTGACATAACAGTGCAAAACAGCAGAAGTCTAGATTATGTCATTCTCCGGTATCTGGTGTTTGGCAACGGCTACTGATTGTGCTGCGGATGGTGATCCATCTTTCTCGTATCCTTTGTCACTAGCTTTCAAACTTCTTGTTTAAAGTACGATAAATGCAAGCTTTGAAGCACTGCCTCGGTCTGTCATCCAAACCACAGCTGCTTGGTTGTCCTCATTAGTTAAAGTTATGCCTCAGATTCACTATGTTTCTAACAGAAATACACACAAGGAAGTCATGTGAAATGGTTTTCTGCTGTTTAAAACATTTGTTTCATCATACATTACTTCAAAAGGAAATATTAGCATTTATGTAATTTATATTAATGTACAGTCTACACTTATGCACAGAAAAGATCTTGTTCCTGTCAGTTGAGCATTGGGATGGAGTTCCATGTGCTTGATTGGATGTAGAGAAGTGTGGATTGAGTCGCTGGATCAGAGCACCACATTTGGACAAGGTGATGAGGTGAATTAGCATTGTTGTTTGGTCCATAAGGTGAGAATCCTAATTTAGAGTTAATACAGAACATTTAGTGTTTTCAATTGGGAATATATTGTACCCAGAAGCTGTGCAGACAGAACAATTTTGGAAGCTCTGCCTGCATTACAGATATGTGTGAAATGTGTGTGAGGATGACTGTGCATTTACAATTATCTAATTGCACTGTAGTGTTTAGAGGGGAACTGTGTGTTTGGTATTCAGATGTGTCCTGAATATATTTTGGATGCATCTTTTTATAACCATTTACTTATACTGTATATAATTGACAGGTTTAAAATATCTGAGTACTGTGTGTTAATACTATATGAAAAAGGTTTTTATTTCTGTGATAGTTAGGATTGTGTGAACAAAATTATTGATGAGACTTACTAAGGCATATCCACACTAGGCTTGAGAGGTAGGAAGCTATGTGTGTTTTAGGGAGGTGAACACAAGTCTGATCTGTTTGCATATTTAGTGACAGTAATGGTTAGTCATTTGTGGGAAGCATTTGCACAGCCGGAAAACAGTCTAATCACGTAATTTTTAAGTTGAAAAACAATGGGCTACTACTGGTGTGTAATAACTGCATGTTGTCAAACTGACTCACACAGACTATGTGTATTTATAGTACTATCTGATTTTAGAGGGCTTCCGTGGAAATTGTTTGTGGACAAAATTGGTGTTTGTAATTTCTGTTTTATCACATAAGATAATCGGTTTGTATTGGTAAACCATTTTGATTAATGGTATAAAGTATAAATCAATACCTTAACATACAATATGAAAAACAAAAATGGAATTGTGTAAGAAATTATATAACCTCTGTACCAATGAATGTTTATTAAGGGTTGCCACTTTAGGTGCTTAGTGACCAGTTTCTTGCCATTAAATAGGGACCTTTTTTCTAGTTGCTCTGCATAACTAGGCTATATTTTGAATAAAATCACTCATACATTGACTACTTGGAAAAATGTCATCAAGTATGTCATTTGGCTATTATAGCACAAATCTGTTTGGTGCCAGTTAATCATCTTTAAAATGAGCTTAAGTTCATCTTGATATCTTCATTAGAACCAAAGTTATTGTCAATTAACTGATTAGCAGCTCTTCCTTGACCTTTCCAAGAGCTGCCTGAATGTCACCATTGCCCAATCAACACATAGCCCAGCGAACACAAAACGTTCAGATAACGTTAGCTAAACGTTTAGGGAACGTTGGGAACGTTTGGCTAATGTTATTTGAACGTTTTGTGTTCGGAGGTTTTAATTTACAATAAACTTGCTTTAATCAGGTACAGCAGTTTTTACAATGACAAAAGCCTTTTCTGGATGTTTACGACCTCACCGTAACCTCGCTGTTCACCTGATTTGGTTATTCCTTTAACAGTTGCTTGAGGTCATCTATGTATATCATCCGTACTGTAGAGCAATCGAACATGAGAGCTATTTTGAAGATATAGTGTTGCAAGACATTTAAACGAGCCAGAAGCAACTCCAATCATACTTGATGCTCCGTAACATCAGAACTACGTGTTGGGTGGAAAAAATTAAAAACATTTGGCAATGATTGGAGCTACGTTGTGGCTCGTAGAGTGTAATGGCCATCAACAAACAAACTTTAAAAAGCAACCAATCAACATATTGCCAAGTAATAAAGTGAGTTTATGTGGTATTACTCTGTCAGTCAGTCAGTCATCTTCTAAACCGCTTCATCCTGTTAAGGGTCGTGGGGAAGCCTGGAGCCCATCCCAGAACACACAGGGCGCAGGGCAGGGGACACCCAGGGCAGGGCGCCAACCAAACACGGTATTACTCTGTCCACATTGAATTATTTAGCGGAGTCTTATTTTGTGAGATGATTAAAAAATCTTTGTAATTTTAAACTCAGTAATATGTAAAATATGCTAATGCGCATTTGCCTTTCACGACATTCAACATATAACCTCATAATTTAAACAAAACTGACGCAGATTTAGCATTTGTTCATTTGGGCATCAACCACGACAATTATAAGGAGTCAAGAGGTCAGCCAATCAAGTGCAGGGTAGCAGGAGATATTTCAGAGATGAATCAGTCCTTGTGAAGATGCATTGGAGGATGTTGGGAAAAGTAAAAAGTGGGGTGAGATAAGGAGGACTTATCTGGAAAATTGAACATATTAGCAACTTTACATGTCTGTTTTGCACTCATGTTTATCAATGCTGTACTTAAACCATGTTCTCATGTCTACATACTGTAATGTTTCCACTGTTATCTATAGACTGTATTTAATGTATAATGTGTTAGTGTACAGTTAGGTCTATTGTCTTTTTACCGTTTTATTTATTACTGGGTATGGTTAAATAGGCAAGTGTATAAGACGAAGAATGTCATTGGTAGACAGTGGAATGTGTGGCCTGTGTCAGAATTGTGCTCCAAATGAGGAGCAGAGTTAAAGATGCTATTGACCACAGTGGAATGTGTGGCCTGTGTCAGAATTGTGCTCCAAATGAGGAGCAGAGTTAAAGATGC
>JABJVR010002540.1:0-17228 GCA_025773905.1 Chitala chitala
GGCAGTGATCAGTAACGATCAGGTTGGTCTGTGCCTGTTTACTGTGGGCAGTGATCAGTAACGGTCAGGTTGGTCTGTGCCTGACTGTTTACTGTGGGCAGTGATCAGTAATGGTCAGGTTGGTCTGTGCCTGTTTACTGTGGGCAGTGATCAGTAATGGTCAGGTTGGTCTGTGCCTGACTGTTTACTGAGGGCAGTACTCAGTAACGGTCAGGTTGGTCTGTGTCTGACTGTTTACTGAGGGCAGTACTCAGTAATGGTCAGGTTGGTCTGTGTCTGACTGTTTACTGAGAGCAGTACTCAGTAATGGTCAGGTTAGTGTATCAGACCACGAGCGAGCTGCTAATACACTTCCCCTCCCTCCAGGATAAGTAACTGCTGCCCATAAAAAGATCTACACAGTCAACAGCAGTGAGAGCACCTGGTCATCTTCCAAGAAAAACACCAAAGAAAGAGGAAAAACAGCACCTGTGGGCTCCGAAAGGGAGATAGGACGATCCTAACCAGCAGCATCACACACCCAAGTGCTGTTGACAGTGCGGCCTATTTTGTCCACCCCCACATCCACAACGTGACAGACGCTGCCACTTCTGCTTCCTGTTCTGCTCGGGCCGGACGACCTGAATGTTTACAGATCCTGCAGGGGGGGCAAGGGGGGGTGTCCACACTGTCAGGCCCTGACAGGCCGAATTTCGCTGTCGAGTTAATGAGATGTGTCTGTCAGCTGGAGTCCTGGTACAGTTCATGCTTCTAGTTTAACGGGGTGTGAGGCTGTGTTTCTAAGGATCAATAACATACACTTCTATGTACTTCTCTCCTGTACATGTTTAAACAGAAATATCGACTTTTTCCTACCTATGTGTATTTTCCATTTATTCCTGCTTAAGTGTTTTTTCTTTGCTGCAGCGATGAAAGAAAATGCTTGTCCTTCAACGATACTGTGTTTGTTTTCTCAATGAACAAAAATTATATATGGATACTCCGTTTGAATCCGTTCTCGACTGACAACACTCTGATACCGCACTCGCTGAAGATATTATGATTGCCAAAAGTTATTTGGGGCCTGTTCTTACGTACCTGTGCAAATGTTTCCATTCGGTAAAAATTTGAACAAAAGAACAAGATGGGAAATGATGCTTCCGGAAAAGTATATCGAGGACAATCTGTCAGTCTTCGGCCCTGAGCTCCTCAACATTTCTGTAAAAGGTGTATGACACCCTAATTATTTAAATCAATATTAAACTGGTATACTGTACCTTTCCGGCACATTTCTGCTAGTATATATATTAGCATCGCCGAATCAGACCTTGTGCAAATGATGATGAGATGCTTGTGTTGATCCTCCGTCCCTTTGGTCCCACGCAGTGACTGCCTCCGCAGACGTGCGAGCTGCACTGGAGGGAATGGCTCTGCCGAGCGCATGAATGTGACTGCAATTTAAGCGTGCTGCCATCGCATCGTGCCGGCGCAATGAAAACGACCGCGCTCTGGGCAGTTTCCCGAAAGCCGAGTCTCGGCCCTGTTTGATGGTCGCCACGGCAGCGAGGGCGGGGGAGATGGGCGAGGTGGGGTGGTGACCTTCAGAAGGCTCTGCTTGCAGATTCTCCTGTTGCTAATTTCCACCTACAGGAAAAGACCTACAGGGGTTCATGAGGATTATGAAGCCCAGCTGAACGGAGATGTTTGTGGAACACAGTAACACTGAGCCTTCTGGAAACTCCCTTGTCTCGTTCTCATAGGCTAATGAAACCTGGACTATTTAAAAAATGGCGCACTGAAAGATGAAGTGCAAAAACAGAAATAAACAGTTCACAGAATCTGTTCCGCAGTCTTTAGGTCTTCTATAAACTGTAGCAATGATAGTCACTCTCAGTTGCAGTATTTTCAATTATGCATGCAGTTTTTTGTGACTGTCAGCTACTTTTTTTTTTACTTGATAAATTTTTGCATGCCCATCTACACTTTTTTTAAGCAACATTTCAAGACCCGTTGACTTGGTACACTGCATTCGTTAACATGTGACCAGAAGGTTGTAGAGTTCAGTCTCACATGTGACCCTACTCTTAGATATATAAGCTAGATGATCTTTTTTGGCTTGAATAATTTCAAACCGTACAATTTCTACATTGCCTTCGGTAAAATAACTTTCTAAATGGATTCTGTCACACTTTGTGTGTGTGTGTGTGTGTGTGTGTGTGTGTGTGTGTGTGTGTGTGTGTCTTTACAGGATCCATCACATTCACAGTGATGCATACACCCACACAACATTTGTGTGGCTGTGAATTTATAAACTCTCAAGGGCCCAAAACTATAATAATAATAATAATTATTAATAATGGTGCAGGTCGCAAGGGGGGGCAGACAAACTACAGCAGCAAAGGGAATTTGTGGAGGTAAGAAAACACTTAGGATGGGGGGTGGGCAATCGCGATCCCACTGCAGCCCTCCAGGACCGTGATTGCGCACACATGACTTAGGACAATTCTCTATTTTATGAAGTACCGGCATCACAACGATGCACCATCCACACCGAACAAAGGAACTTTTTCCACACAAGAATTACAGCAAAGTGGTTACCTAGGGATGGTGCGGTGTATTTTTACCAGTGACTGTGGGCTTTTCACTCTTGTTTACCCCTGAGGACTTTGCAAAGATTCACCAGGCAGCACGCGCCTGGCCGCGTTCTTTCCCTGAAATACGGCCGTGGCATTTGCTGCTCTGAAGCCGGGACTGGCTGCCACTTTAGTTGCGCCCATCTTTATCCTGCTTAATGAAGATGACGATACTCAGGGTCTCACAGGGACACCTTCATCTTTGCACGAGACCATTCAGCACAGTTATGCCACTGACTTCATGAAATGAAATGGACACATTATACATTAAATATAAACTTTATTACCTATAGCTATAAAATTACTTTCACTGTGATTTTTGTAATGTATTTTCTGGGATGTTAAGTCTGCACAGATACATGCAAAGTGTAAAAACCAGCCCACGTTTACCAGTAATTACCACTGTATGTATAAGTAGTATTCCGTCCTATACGAAATAGCATTTAAACAATAACACCAGGTGGATTAAACAATAAAACCAGCTGTTTTATTAAGCCCAATTTATTAAGACATTATAGTGCATTCTGGGAAACCTTTTCAGAAAACATTATGCTATAAATTATATTGAAGGATAAGTAACAGAAAAAAAACATAAAGGCCTGACTTAGTATATTTAAACTTCATTCACAGTAATATAGCATGGACCTCTTTTTAGCCTATTGAAATACATTCGTAAACACTATCAACAGATTTTTGCACGTTCTACAGAAGTCCAAGAATTACTTTCAGTAGCCGCAGAATTGTGCCACATGACTGCCTGCTAAGGGAGCTGTAGTTAGGCTATGCACAGAGGAAGGGGGGTAAGTAGCAAATAGGTTTCTAAGTGGTATTAATCTGGAAGCGTTTTCAGAACGTACTACCAGCCGCTGTCCTTCCAAGCTGAAGTGGAGGAACCGCGTGGGTGGGAAGGGGTGTCATTGAACGCCTCCTCACGGATGGTTAAAACTGTGTTATTATTCGCTGCCTTTGTGAGAAAGCTCAAGGTAAGCAGGCTCAGTGGCCAGTTCAAAGAACTGCTCACCATAGCCCAGCGCACGGACTCCGTCCTGGCGTGTGGGTAGGACTTGTGGGTGGGTGGGAAAAAGGCACGACTCTGGCCACACTGGCATTTGGATATGGGTCTTTGCCCTTGACTCATGGGTCAGATGCAAGGGAAAGCCACGCTAACCACACTTCCTCCCATTCTGCTTCCTGGCACAGAGCACATGACCATGTGTGGTCATTGCGGCAGTCTGAGTTCTTTGAAGATGGGGACTTGCGAGTGTCGCATGGTCACATGAGTGACACATCTGCAGGGTGTAGCCTGTACAAAATATTAATCAGCGCCTTCCTCCAATTCCCTGCCTGCTTCTCCTCAGCGGTCTTGACTAAATTTACTGTTGACGTGTATATATAGCATGCAGCAAGTTGAATTATTGTGCTCTGGCAAACCTAGCTGTTAGGCCTGCAAAGCTCTCTTGGTAAAACTGTATGCAAATGAATGTCACACCAACTTATCAGATGTGCTGCCTAATGTGTTCGGTGCTCCAGAACTCGAATATTAAGTGAAGCGTTTAAAACATTTGACTTTGAATCCCACCTTTGCTCCACTCAGCTTTGTTCCTCTTTTCGAAACAATGTTAAGAAACATCAAATGCACTTTACAGGTCTGTCTCAATTTACTGAGCAATGAAAGTTTATGTACTGCCCCAAATAAGAATGCAGAGAATGCTGTTTACTGTACTAATTTTCAAGAGGTGTCACCATTAAGAGCAATGTTTGTTTGTTTGTTCGTTTGCTCATTTTGATAACTGAAATCTAAGCTGCATCAAGTTTGTCATTTTTCAGAATCAAATGCATGACTACTAGAAAAGATAGAGGTGACCAGAACCATTTTGTTAGCTGTCAACCTCTTTTTCATTCAAAAACACTACCTTATGTCCTTATTTCTGTTTGGTAGCTTTATATTTGACAAAAGGCTTGTCCTAAGCAGCCATTTGAGCTTATGCCTTTTTAGTTAAGTTTACACTACTGTCGGCTGTGCTACAACAGCCAAAGTTGCCCTGAGAACAAATTGCGACGTACGACTGCATGTTCCATCTTTCAAACATTGCAAGATTGCAAAACTTTGAATAACAAAGACATTTGGTTTAAAAAGAAGGTTACTTTTTTCTCAAAAGCAGTTAATCCTTTTTATGGAAACCTTCACTACTGCATGCCCCCTGTGCTGGCCAGTCATTACCAGACTCTGGGAATGTATTACATTTCATACACAATCTACTGCCTCTTGATTAGAAATTGCATTTATAGAATTCTGAATCCCACAGATTACTTTGTACAAAAGACAATTCCGTGCTAGATTATAACTGAAGAGGGTGTTTAAGGACAGGACGACGAAGCCATTGCAATTTAACGAATTTCACTTTCTTTCATCTTCGATCCAAACTTTGATTGTGAGCCTTTGAAAGACGCACCATTCTGTTGCAAATTGCAGTTTCCTAAATATGCACCTTAATTAAATTCTATACACTTTGTTCCATTGCAAGAGATCTGCTCAACATCTACTTTGTAAAGCAAGCTAAATAATGCGTCTCTACATCAAATAAGAAAAAGGTCCAAATAAAGACTATTTTTTTATGGGTCCGAAAACGTATTGATATTCAATGCCTGCCAAACTGTCCTTATTCTCAAATGAAGAACTTTAAAATGAGTCTGGACTTAATTTGCCCTGGAGCTTCGTGAATGCTCATTTTCAAAGAGAGTTTTCACAGCAGGAGCTCATGTAAGACCAGACATCATTCACCTGGGTTGAATATGCTTGAATTAAGCATCGCAATGACATTATATGGATATGCTGGAACTGAACTGAGTTTTCAGGCTGTTACTGGAATGAATACTAAATTAAAGAGACAGATCAGCAGAACATATCCAAATTGAATTTCGAGTCAGGGAACCAATTTATGACCCCACTCCCATTTAACAGAAGTATTGCTTATACATTAGGAGCAGCTTTTATTAGAAACGTAGGTGCACACACTACGCTCAGATATGCACATGTTCACACACACTTCATAAACCGTTTATTGCTAAGCGCTCCTGACAACTAACATGATGAAACTGTAAACAGTATCAAATGTAGTTTCAGTGCCCTGCTAAAATATCGCTTGGTGCCATCCTATCAAACAGTAAGCTTAATAATGTTCCTCAATTTGTCTCATGTCATTCTGGGTGGTTGTCTCTGTGTTTACTTTTTTCCCAGAATTCCTGTCACGGTGATGTTCTTCAGCTGTTTTTCGTGCTGGCCCTCACGTTTTTTGGGGCTGTGGGGGAGACGTGGAAATGGAAACAGCTCTGTGGAAGGTTGCAGGCTAGGGTCGCCGCAGACGGATTTCCGTCTCACGCTTTCAACTTTCCTCTCCTGCTTTGCGTTAAGGCTTTTGCTGTCATCCTGCCGCGCCTGTCGTAAGAGCCTGACTGGAAGGTTGACATAAGGAGCTTGATGTGTATCCTTTTTAAAAGGCCTCGACAGCTGCACGGCAGATAAAAAACTCGACAGGATATCCAGTTATGTTGATGTCTTAATGTGAACAGTGCAGGATCTGTAGAAGTGTAAAGTAGAGTGGTAGGGCAGGAAGAGAACATTGTACAAGACAGAGAACAGCTTAAGTTAAACAACAACACCTTTACCCCTTGAATTGAAATATTATGGTCATGATATGTGGCACGATGGCATAGTGATTAGCACTGTTGCCTTGCCTTGCATCTCCAGGCCTGGGGTTCTATTCCTACCTTGGGTCGATGTGTGTGTGTAGAGCTTGCATGTTCTTCCTGTGCTTGGTGAGGGTTCTCTGGTTTCCTCCCACAGTCCAAAGACATGCAGGTTAGGTTGATTGGTGTCTCCAAACTTCCCATAGTGTGTGTTGGTGCCCCAGATAAGTGGTTTAGAGGATGGCTGACTGAATGATACCATGATTGAACCATCATATGTAAAACATGGGTTTTTATTACTGAGTTATATTATAACTCATCTCAGTTTTACAATGATCAACATGCAGCATTTAAATGTTAAAGGGTTTTGTGTATAAAAATACTCCTGTATTTTACCCAGTGTGTTCTGCAATCCAAGATGGGCTGTTGCAGAATAAATTATTATGATGATAAAATGTTTGCTTCAGACAAACAGAAAGCCTTCTGTTAATACTTTTCCATCCATAAATTCAGCAAGGCGTGCACATGTCTACGCGAAACCCACAGATGGGACCAACTTCCAAAAAAGCACCGGCCATCTGGTAGCAGCCTATGAGAGAGGTGAGGCTGCTGACGTCTCACTGATCCGAGTTTTAATCTGATGGATTAAGATGAAAAATTGAACATAAATATTTCTGAATACAGTGAATGCCACTCGTTTCCTAGTTGCTTAGATTAACAAATGAGAAAATTCCAGTCACAACCTCTGCAAGTCACTGTGGAGAACTCTATGTCAGCACTGATGTCTAAATTATTACAGTTTTGTTAAAGAGATTAAATATAATCCCATTTAATGCCACTGCTTCATCTACTCATTTGAAATACCACTTGTCCCACCTGTTTTCTCCATTTTCTGTGTCTTCAGATGTTGATGAGTTGCCTAAATTAATATGGAAAAATGGTGGAAGGGGTGGGATACGATTTCTTGGTTCCATAATAATCAGGCACAAATCTGGTCTTGGCATTTTTGCATTTTCTTTGTTTATTTTATTAATCATCATGATCAAGATTGCCCGGAAATTACAAAACGTCTCTTGCATCAGTGCTACACAAGAATGAATGAACTTAAGAATGAAAACAGAAATGTAACAATTTTTGCAAAACCTAAGTACGCCAAAGATTTTTTTTCTAATGCAAATGCAATAACCATTCACAATTCCACGTGTCCTCATTTGTCTTTGGCCAGTGTTCGATGCTGCAGACTCCGCCCACTGCAACGACGCCTTTCATTTCAGGCATTGTGTTGGCACTCGTACAGAGACTCGCAGCCTTCGTGTCGTCATGGAATGATACCAGAGCTGCTGCCCTTCAGCTCATGTCATACAACCTCCCTCACATTTCCTTGGGCCTCCTATCTGTGAAATGCACCACACACCACAAACGCGCCATCTGTTTTGCCAGGCCATACGTACAGCGGACGAATGAGGGAGGATGCAATGAATGCACAGGGGTCTCTTGCAGAATCAGTACCAAATAAATCCATCCATGCTCCGACAGCAGAATGTTCACAGCTCAGAATTAAGTGGCACAGAAGAATCAGAAAGATGAACTCATTTAGTTTTGTTGTGGACTTCTGTTGCAAAATATTCTTGACCCTTGACCTTTTGTGCTAACACAAATGCTAACGCATCTAATAAATCCAATTAGGTTTTCATCTGTTTTTCATGTTTACTCCCCTATATAAATATTATGTTTTGACTATTTATAGGAAACAATGCAGGAAACTGTAAATAAATGCAAACTAGCCGCGCTTTGCCGAGACCTTTCCATTATAGCTGTCTGAGTCCTTTGAGTTAATCTGGAATTCAGTCAAAATGAACAAGTGTCAGGCTGCTTGAGTTTCCCGGAACGCTCTAGAAGTTTCTGGCTGTGGGCACTGACTCTCACAGGCTCGGAAATGAACGGCGACCTAACAGAACTGTGGAGGTTTTATGAAATTAGCATTCGCTTTCGGAAAGCTCATCACATCGTGCATATGAAGCAGTGGCTTCTGGGAAGACCAAAGCAAAGCAAAGTAGACTTAGTAAAGCAAAGCAAACTTCTTGACAGATAACTGCCATTTCTCACGACACAATGGTCCAGAATATAAACTTCACACACCACCTCTTACGACCCCCGGGCCATCGTCCTGTGTGGGACAAACTTAGGACTGCAGTACATCTTCTCCCTGAGACCTTGATTAAATTTTCTGGAAATAAGCCCTAGCAACACAGGCTGTGTGAAATGTGAGGATGACAAAGTCAGCTCAGAAGATAAGCAATAAACACCTGTTTGATCACATGATGAAAGCCTGACTGAGCCCCGCACGGCATCCCCTAGGAGGCGCCATTGCTAAAATAATAAATGTTTTAAAAACAAGCCTATCACCTGCTTGTGGGGGAGGGTGGACTCCTTCAGGTTCTCTACCTGCTCATCACGTTCCGTGAATATAATCTCACCGATGCCAGGGCTCTGTGTATAAATACGAAACCGCTGTTTGCCTAATGAACCTTGAGTTAAATCCAAAAACAGAAATTACTGACTGAAGGAATAAATATCACTCTGTATATCTTAAGCGGTGTTATACGGATAATTGTTGTTATGCTGTGTCACACGGGGAGAAGTGAGATTCTCTCAGAATTTTTAAGACAGGCCTTTGGGTTTATGTCCCGTCCCACAAATCTGCCTGTCTGTTTTCTACTTTGAGATCTGGCAGCCAGCGAGCAAACTCCTGGAGATGATTTGCAGCGTACTTGGTTGAAGACGCAACTTTGAAAGAGATGAAGGATTCGAGGTCCCTGGTTCAGGCGAGGATATTTTTAAATGACGTAATCGGAGCGTTTGAACCCAGCAAACACAAAATGTTCAAATAATGTTAGCTAAATGTTCCTGACGTTCCCTAATTGTTTAGCTAACGTTATTTCAGTGCTTTTTTTGCACCGCACTGACCACACTGAGTCATGACGAGGCATGACTGAAAGTGGCCTGTTGGCTCAATGTTTAGAACATCAGGCTGGGATGCAGAAGACTCCCGGCCTGAATTCCTCCCACCCGCCAGGCGCTTCCCTGAGCAAGATGCCCAAACACCAACTCCCTGGGCACCGTGTGCGGCTGCCCACCGCTGTCCCCTGGGGGATGGGTCAAATGCAGAGAACCAATATTGGCATAACGCATACATTAAATGGTTTAATTTGCTTTGGATAAAAGCATCTGCAAAATGAATAAATGTAAACATGGGCACAGCAGAATAAAATCCATCAGTGACTTTCATTATGACTGAAGATGGCTCATCGCAAAAAAAATTTAAATAAAATGTGAATGTGCCTATTGTTTGTCTGGACTTCTGCAAAGGTAGCTGATGATGGAATTTCAACGCCACAGGCAAACAGCAGCATCTCCAACCTCTCTTGAGTTATGCCACAGCCTGGCTTGAACCTCAAACGTCCTTTCTGTTGCATAAAACGGACTCCCGTGTTATCACAATGGGAGAGAGAAGGATAACAAGAAAGCTGTAGCAGAGGTTTAATGTATCATATGATGTGTACAATTTATAAATTTTGTTTCAATATTGAATAATTGACAAGAACTGGGTTTTCATTTAAAGAAGATTATGCAGTCATCACTTGGCTTAGGCTGACAAGATATCCTTTGTTATATTCAATGAAGTCGAGGCCACCCAGGCAGGGAAAAGAGGGCAGTGTGTCAAATTTTGTGACTGTTAGCTTTTTTCACTGCTGATTGAGCAAATAAAGATGCATTGTCAGCAATTTAGTGCCAGGTTTGTATGCCGCCTGGTAGACAGCTTCCAGACAGGCTGAATGGCACCATTTCAGGTGCTTTCAGCTACAACAGCCCAGTCTTGGACCAGGTGACCCAGATCCAGAACACGACCCACACACCCAACTCCATCAGTGTTAAGAATCTCTCCTCCTTTCTCAAACTAATCGTTATTTTACCCCCTACATCTCCTCCCCAAGGGATACCGGCGTTCTCCTGCAATGGCCAGGCACGTTAATGCATTTTCATGACTTACTAATTGCCAGCGCTAAAAACAAACAAACAAGTGGATAAAATAAATCTCACCGTTTATTCTGTGTACTGGATCAACTTTGTCTGCATTGTTCTTTAAAGATGAAGATGGAATATATGTCATCTGAATAATCCATTTAAGTAATGCAGTGAGAGTCTATATTTTATAGATTACAGGGGCCTGTCTCAAAGTCCCGATAAGAAAGGGGTGTGATGATGAAGTATGCATAACGGAGACGAAACAGCTTCAGTCCAGCATGTATTTCTGACAGATGGCGTTCCTCTGTTCCCTTTAGCTATATAAACACTGAGCACTGTTGACAAGTATTATCCGTTTCCCGGAAAGGTCTGATGAGCTTTGTCAAAATAAAAGGCCGTGCTTCACACATTATAACAAAGTAAAAGGTAAAAAGGAGGTGTTTTTAAAAGTATATATGGGACCTTATCTTACTGTCTTTTCTAGAAACAGAGGTGTAAATTAAGAATGAATTTTTCATGCATGTATAAACAATAAAGCGGCATTCCTATAAACCTGTGAAGATCTAACTGTAGGGAATGTATAAATTATGAAGCACAAAACACTTTCTACTGAACAAATTGGGAAGAATAATGAACGTCAGATGAATCCTGTTTTATGAACTTCATCTGAGGGATCACACCTGGCATTTTCTGACCTACTATCCATTTATCTGACCATGACACACTGTGCTCCTTTGACACTCCCCCTGCACACACACACACACTCCCTCTTTCTCTCCCTTCCACTACATTACGACATGGACATGATAACAGCAAATCACAAGGGAAACAGCGCAATGTGATGACTGACCATCTGATGCAGAAAAGGGTAATTTGTCACATTTTCGGATTAAACCAGGTTCCCTTCTTTTAATTACACAGATCTTAATGAGCAAATTTTTTCTGTACGGTTTATTTGTTGCAAGTAAACGACTTACTGTGTGAAGCACTGGGTGCCCTTGTTCATGCAAAACTCCTTCCACGTTTCCAGTTCACTGTGCTCAGCTTAACAGTAATTGATGAAATTTTGGTTAGAAAGGTGGTTTGTTTAGAAAACTTGATCTGTTTGTACATGAGTGCGTTTGATAGAAAGCAAAGACAGTTAAGACTTCCATCCAGCTAAGGTGTACTGAACGTATTCTGAAACATCAGCCAAGCGTTTGTGCATTTAAGTGTGGCCATAGGTCTCTGCTGAGTCTGTTCGGAAGGTCAAAGTCACAGGTCTCAAGTTGTGGATTTTCTGGACGTTAAACGGGACTCCTGACATGCATTGGATTTGTGTGCGAGTAAGAGATAAAACGTCACAAATGATTTGTAAAATAAACGAATAAATAAAAATAATTAAACGTCACGTGACATTCCATCGCGGCACATACTTGTGCAGGAGAACTGAGTGGGGCTAATTACGTTTAATGCGACCGAGTCACAAGCAAAGTGTGTCGGGATATAAAACGAGCCCTTTGCAGGTGAGCACCAGAATGTAATGAGCAGGCGTTGCGAACTCCTCATTGGTCTAACGCAACGGACCCCGTCTCGAGTGCGCGTAGGCGCGGTGCGCGTTCACAAACCGCCCTTTGATGCTCTCTCGTTTGAAGTGCGGGCGCCGTTAATGGAAGGGCAATTTCCAGAGTGCGTTTGCCCTGCCTGATTGCTTTCTAATGTGAAAGGAAGAATGTAGCGTTTGTGTAAACTAGATGTCAATTACGGTGGCGTGTAACTGGTGTTCATATCGCAGACGTGGGTGACAAATAAGGTGGATGTCAGGTTGCTACACATCGGTGCTTTTCGGTACCTTGTTTTCAGTTTGTTTATTAAGACTTGTGACCTTGACTTTGTACTATATATAGCTACTGTTTTAAATACACATTTTTACATTTTTTATTTGAAGACCTTAAACGTGGAATCCTTTTCTCGGTTTTTGTAAGATGACGAATGTACGGAAATGTTTTTTGTTTTGCTCTGATGCAATGCTGTTGGTGATTTCAGGATGTAAACTAAGTTGTATGAGGGTGACGTTAACATTACGTAACCCCTGATTAAATGCTTTTAAAAGATACGAACGTTCAGTGGTATCGTACTAGCCACTCACTGTACCAAGAAAGTAAATTTTCTTAATCCCAAAACATGCTTACGTATTTCAACTGTACTTTTTTTTGCTGAAAACAGCATTTTAAAACTTAAATTTGCCTGGAACTACATTTTCTGTCCCTCCAGCAGAATCTATAAGTGATAGATGCAACCTTTATGATATTTCCCTGACAATCATACACAGCAAGAATGGTTTCTTAGTGGGGGGGGGGGGAGTGGACACCTGTGTTAACCCAGCACATTGGATCCTGAGATGTTTCAATGCATCCAACCATGCTACCAGTTACCAGAGTTGATTTTCCACTCTTACTTCAAAGTACAAATTTTGCCCCCCTCCTCTGTACGGAGGACTGTGCAAACTTGCAGTATGCGTTTGACCTTTATTTTTTATAATTCTCGAATGGAATCTTGAAAACAGGCGGGGGGTCACGTCACGATTTTAGCTGTTGGAATGAAATGGGCTCCAAATCCTTTCCCGATGTTGCGAACTGCACGGAGACTCAAAGAGACACAGTAATATATGACCGCCTGATAGATGCACCTCGGTCTGAAAGGAACAGATAAGCTAACATTAACCGACACTAATGGTAACCGAGAGAGATAAAAATGTTTGCAAGGAAAGGTGCATCAATTAGTCAGCCGTGTTTGATCTTAGCTCCTGAAGGTCATTGTTCAGAGGGTTCTCTTCTGTAAACTTTTAAAGCTCAGATGTACTCTGACAGGTTGACTGTGCCGGTTAATTGGGAATCAAAACACCACGCTCAACCGTGCTCAAACGTCAATAGTTAGTTAAAAAAAAAAAAATGAACGTCTGCTGTAGCTTCTGCAAGGTCTTTGGCCCCTGATATGTGCAGAGGTAGGAAAATTAACGGGGCTGTGCTATATAGTGTCAATCACCGATCTAGGATATTGATTTGGGGGGGGACCAGAAGGTTGCCAGATTGAATTTCATGTGCAGTTGAATGTTGCGTTCCGTCGGACGTCAAGTTGTGAAAATGGCTGGGAGATCTGCTAGAGAGACGTAAGGGGATGTATTTACGGTGGGATGGGGGTGAGGTGCAAACTGAGAAGACACCAGTGCAAAGTGTTTCTTTAAGCCGTTTGGAAAAGGCAGGGAGTCTGTTTTAAAAACAAAGGCGTCTAATGTCAGCCAAGCCCTCAACTAGGTCAGTGGTTTTGCGAAATGGTGCATTCCAAGGCTCCCAGGATGCAGAAACAAATGGAACTGAAGGGGCATGGCTGAGAAACAGACAGCTACCCATCATCTCTGCAAACATGGCACTCTTAGAACATTTCACAATATGAAATGCATGGGTCACTTTTAACAGAGTATCCCCCCCTCAGACTCCCTGCCTTAATAGTCCTCAATACTGAAACACCCCCCCTCAAAAAAATTAAAAAACGTAATAGTCCTTAATATTGAGCAGTTATATGAAATAATGATATATTCATAGCGCCACTGTGACCAAAGAACTACTGTGATGAAACTAAAATACCACATTAAGGTTGCCACATCTTCTTGCATGGGAGAACTATTGTAAAAACAAGTAAAGAACAAGATGTGTATCTTAATTTGAATGAAATTATATGGTAAAAACTAATAAACCTGAGAGTTTTTGGCACTGAAGATTTGTAACAGCAGGTCTGATGCAAACGCAGTGTAATACTGCAAACTCTCTCAGGTGAGTGACCCGCTGCACACCTTGTGAAACTTTGATAGGCGTTTCAACTGGCGTTACTCTGTTTCTGCTGCGCAGAGAAAAAAAACGCGAGGAGCTCAGGGGACGAACACACGGCCAGGTATGCGGTGTTTGTCTGACGGACGTGTCCGGCATTCAGAAATCGCATGGGTACGGGAAACGACAGGCACGTCTAGAGTGAAACCATGCCGGCCACAAATATTCAAGCAGGTAACCGCACAAGCTAGGGTCAGCTTCTAGGGTCTACACAATTATAATAACAGTACGTGATAGCGCAACAAACTACAGCTCTGCTGAATAACAGCACACTAAAGCGTTGAATTTCTGAAGAAATGTAATTAAAGCGTTTCTGTACTTTGTCAAATGCAGTATCTTTACAATAAAAGAAGCCACAACCCACCGTCGTCACAACTATTCGGCAAGCTATAGAGAAAAAAATGTAATTTGTACTTCACAAGATTAGTTTGCATAACGAAGGACATTGCTTGAGGCACTTAATTGCCCGTTTCACAAAACAAGACATCTAATTTCACCTCCTGCTCGACAACGCTGTAAAATCAAGGTTAGGTGTTACAAAGCATGGTAACGTTTAGCGGACACAGAGAAATCGGCACTTATGTGAAACCGGCCCTGGTTTTTTCTTTTAAGTGTCAGTCACGTGTCAGGCCATGTTTGCAGTTACAGTTAGGTCAGGTCACGTTTTTGGGGCTTAGGAATGGCATAAGTTAGATTAGTTTGTACATCCTACACTCTATCGGGCACCACTTGCTTGTATAGATGATAATATCCACACACTTAAGACCCATATAAATCCTGTCCAAACAAATACAGTGACCCTCTGCAGGGAACCATGTGAGTCAATATTTTCATAGTATCATTCGAGCCTTGTGCTCTCCTACTAGGTATGAGGTCAAAACCAACCTGAACAGAGTTAAGGTTCAGAACAGAGTCAACGGCAGAACAAACAACACGCAAACAGCAACACACGTCTGTTTGCACATAACTGCCCAAGTTGCATATTTATGATATCGTCAATAGTAATGTTTCAACACAAATATTTTTTAAGCATTCTTTTTTTTTTGCATTGGCTCTGGAACACTTTTTTTTTTTTTTTTGCATATCTCTGCATCTCTGAACGTTTAAATTAAAACACACTGTTTCACTCCCGGGTTTTCCTGAACAACTTCCCACTTGCGTTCTGCTCTGCGTTCTCTGATGCCCCTTGTTTCTGTGATCCATTTGTTTGTGCTTCTTGTATTGTTTACTGTATTTATTTATTGTGTTATCTTGTATTTGTGCAGTTGTAAGGTGTCCTTGGGCCCCACGAAAGGCTCTCATAAATAAAAGGCTAGTGTTATTATTAAACCAAAAGAACACCGGTGGAAAATTTATTGGATAGGATGGAACACAAACAATGTCTGCCTAAACAGTCATAATGAAAGATAACATTTTGATTTCATACAGGGGCACTCCTGTTTGTCACTGGTGTAGCACTGTTTCCCAGGTGAATAAAATACTGCTTAATCTGCGATTACTGTTTTTCTTTGTCCTGATCTTACCATAAGTTTTTGTTTTTCTTCTTCTCCATTGTCTTCTCTCTTTCACCCAAGTGCTCACTTTTATTGTTGTACTATATAATGTTAACTGCCACTACATCTGCTCATGTTGTGGTTTGTAATATGTTTCCAATTAACTGGTAAGTTTTTTTTTTTTTCCCCCACAACTCTCTGTAAAGCTCTGTGAGGAATCTGTCCAGGCACGGATGCGGTATTAATTTAACCAGAATGAAAACAAGATGAAACACTTACAGGTTTACATGTGTTCCACACGGTTTTGAACATGTTCCACTAAGTTTTAAATAAGAGTTTTACACAAGAAAAAAGGATATAGTAAACGCACTGAATTAAGGTTGACTGGGCACTAGAAGGGCAGGACTGCAAGTCGAAGGGTATGTGTTAAACACACATTTTACCTTCTGCCTGGGGGTTTAGCGTCCAGGCATGGCTCCGTGCCTACGTGCAAAGTAAATGTGGTTCTGAGAGAGACAGAGCTCACGCAAAACGCTAACGCAAGCCTAACGTCCTCTCCGGTGGCACCTCTGACGGGTCAGAATTGATTGCTCTGTGCAACCAAGCAGCCCTTGCGGTTTCCTGTGCAGACTTTTTACCGAAAGTCTTGCAGTACAAACTTCTTCTCCTTCCTATCACAGATGCTGGGATTAAATTACAGGAGATCTTAGATGTCTGACAGGTAATTACGTTAAAAGTTATAAAGATAAAGGTATGTAATATAGTTTTCTTCATTTTTTTATTTCAGTATCCCTTAGCTACATTGCATAAAGGAGAGAACATAAAGGAGAGTCATCCTTCTCATTTTATTAGTATTTTTAATTCTGTAAAAGAATCGGAACTGTTCACATTTGTCTCAACTGACTGCTTGACGACGGTTCACTTAATCACAAGAGTGTTGGTAACAGCATGTGTCCTGTGGTAATATATGACTGACCAGATAGCTACACTGTAAAATACTCCTTAAAATGGGCTCAGTTATGGATTAAACTGTAGAAAATGCACTCCTGGTTGTACAACTCAACCCAACATGCACTTGGGCAGGGCAGAACGATAGGATCTAACCATCTCTTCTGTTGTCGAGCAGGGCGTGCTTGCATAGGAGATGAAAAACACCTGCCATTGGCCAGGGAAGCTGAGGTGTCAAATCTTTTGGTAGGTCCTGACCACCGCAGACTGGGCACATCCCACAAGACCTGTGGTTCATTGAATCAAAGATGGCGCCTGTGTGCTTGGCTAGCCGTCTGCCCCTGCTCCTCCTGTTGGCAGTTATGTTGTTATCGACTTTTTGTACTGAAATGATCATGTCTATATTGGTGTACGATCGCAATACATTGTTGGACCTCCAACCATCGGCAAAAAAATTTTTCGTCCTCTGCAGTCTGCCAGTAGGAAGAGACTGGTCTCACCTATCCTAAAATCTGGGAAACCTAGACTCTTCTCCTCTCTGGCGCCTACATGGTGGAACAAACTTCCGCTTGCTTTGAGGACTTCATCATCCCTATCCA
>JABJVR010002541.1:0-54583 GCA_025773905.1 Chitala chitala
ATATAAATACATTCGTTTATACTGAGCGGTCTTTGTAGTGATCCGCAACTCACGTGCTATTTCTACAATATTCCACAAGGTGGCAGAATTTTGCACAATAAACGTCCTGCTGCACTGAACTTGTAGGGACATGTCAACTTATCGCTCATTTTATTAAAATCACTTTAGATTTTTTTTTTCACCATTTAGGAAAACAATATTATTATTAAAAAAAAAAAGTGTTTCGAAATACGCGACAGTTTGCTTTATAATAGTACTCACTGCATTCTAATACTGTAAACCTGCAATAACTAGTACATTAGAGAAGTACTCATCTGAATATCTACGCACTTTAAATAAAATAAAATATAAAAAGAAACGAAAACAACAATGTCCACATAAGCTTTACTCTCCACTAGATTCTAGTTCTAGTACTAACAACCGACGAATAAATGACATACTAAACAGAAAGACACAGATAATATGGCTTTTTCATAAAATGTGGCTGTTAGAAATATTTTTATTTAATTAACTTTATAAAAGATTTACCTTTGCTGATGGCGCCATTATGAGCTCAGTGATTCCTGTTCCCTTTCTCTTCCTCAATATAAATTGTACAAAAAAACAATGGTTCCGAAACCCATCCCACAAATTAAAATATTATTCCTGGTACGAAACTGAAACTGGTACACTATTATGGCGGCGCTGGCTAGCCATGACAAGACGCAGTTGGTAGCCTAGACAAGTCTTTAGTTCACTTGCCATATATATATTTTTTCTTACCAGTCATAAAAATGTCTCCAGACTGAATTCACTACTGGTTATTCACCCCTCATCATCCTGGCAGATATTTAAAACTAATTTTTATTTACAATCATAACAATAAATAAAAGATAAGAATGATAACAATGAATAAAATACAATAAAAACATGAATAATACAATAGAATTGAAGGGTTACAAACACAGAAGTATAACAATACAACACTGTACAATGAAACAGACACATTTAGAAAGCATAGTTTACTATGCCAGCTCGACCCTTAAACATTTTAGAACAGCAGTGTGGCTATGCCTGATGATAATGAATAGTTAAATAATTTAATAAACTTTTAATACTCCAAATGGCTAAAAACAGGTTTTAAAAGGAAAATGATCCAAACCTTGTGGAGTACTAAAGGACACGCCCCACAAAAACCTTCAACACCCATGAGATGTGAACTCAACCAGACTGATGGAACCTACAGCTCAAAGAGGCCCTTCCACCTCTCCTTCACTGCCCCAATGGAAGCCCCACCGAGTGACATCCTGCTCCATCCTAAAAATTAGATCAGCACAGACCTTTTGACACAAACCCCAGGTCTGTCCCTCTTTGGATGAGGACTGTCCTTACGTTCCAAAGTTTGTGTTGATCACGCTGATCAGCAGCCACATCCGAGACAGGGAGGGAGTCTGAGCACCCTGAGGCCACCCCTTCATCACCTTTGCCTTGGTCAACACAAACTGCAGATCTAGCATCCTGCACAGACTTGCCACGTCTCCAGACACCTTGCACATACCCACAGTCAAAAAACACGGTCAATGATTTCATCATCTGAACAATTGAGTCTGGGGCAGCCTGGGTGACCGGTGAGCCTATATCTATACTGGACATCCCTGACTGGCAACTTGAGATGAACATATTGCCAGTTCAGGTCCTGCAGCTGATGATGCAAGCCCTTAGGCTGAATCCTGGTCCGTTGGTCATCGTCCATGCCCAAGCCAGCATAAGTGCCTATCTGCTCTAGCATGGCCTTGTACAGGACAGGATGCTTGGAGAGGGCCTCTGGTTGAAGGCCTGCCAGAAGAGACTTACCCCATCTCACAGTGTGGTCGTGGTGGTCTGGCAGCCAGTATATTTGTTTGGTAATCATTAATGAAACTGTTTAATAGCATATCGCAAGAATAAGCATGCAAATGACACTGTAAATTTATAATCTCCACACTAGGAACTCTACATTTCGCTCACTGAATTACGATTATAAATAACGGTACTTCACACCAGAATTCCTATCTATCCTTGTAAATAACAGTAATGATTGAAATCTACGCTTAGATTTTAGCGAAAAGATTCATTAAGACCACTAAGTGCAGAGAGCTACAATTGCTCGAGGAAAAATACAGAGAAACGTTATATTTAAGACAGTAGTCAAATTAAAATGAACTGGTCGGGAAAAAAACTGCACCAAATGGGCCACTGGGACTGAGAAGCACTGCTCTAAAAACATATGTATGCATTTACAAATTTTCAATTTCATATATATGGGATCCATGTCATAGATCACAAATACATCCTTTGCTTTACATTTGAGATCCACAGTAACCATCTTTTTAACCACCTTTTGAGAGCTTAATATGGTCCAGAAATAGCATAACATACAAGACATGTACATTTGTAATTTTCTGCTTTGTAAATATTGTATCTTACAAACTGGAGTAATGTTTTAATGGTTGAGTACTTTTCATTACCTGAAATTGCAGAAAAACTGAAGCTTACCAAGATATTTCCTTGCAAACAAATACCATGACAAAAATGCCTGATGCTTAGAAATTAAGAGTTAGAATAACATAGTACAACTTTTACAAACGCAGACATTTCTGTGACCAAAAATGCACTGATGGAACAGGAGACAGCATGTGGAAATGTCCCTTTGACAGCTTTATTCAATGATGTTCACAATGAGCAAAGTAGCTGACTATCAGCCAGACACTCAAACCACACAGACACACTGCTGCCGCTCTTTACTGGTCCTTCAACTCCTTCAGCCTCCTAATTGCAGACTTCACTGTGACAGCTGATGTTGTGCTGAGAAAAAAAAAACATTTTAAAATTAACAAAAATTCCACTTGATAAAGTCCCACAACACATCCTACATTTGCTGTCAAAGAAAACTGAAGTAATTATAAACCTGCTGTGTACAGTTAGTGCAAATTATTCCAGTTGATCAGAAGACTTACTTGTATGTCCAGGCACCTCCAGCCACAGTCTTCATACAGGACCCACAGTGCCAGATGCCAACAGCCTTGCGCTTCATTTTAGTCTGTAAGCCAACAAGTCAGAGGGGAGAAAAACATGTTTTGAAGGCTACCATGAACACATTTCAAATAGTTGACATACAGACAAAACTAGCATATTTATCATGGGGAAAAAAACCCACCAAAATTTGCTGTTGAGTTAGTCTAACCATTTACTACCCCCAACAATAATTTTCCCCCCCATTTCTGACCATTGTAACCCAGAAACCAGAGGCATCAATAGATCGGTTTACAATAAATACTTAAGTAATGACCTGGCATTAGTAGATTTTATTTTCACTGCACTTTATATACATTTCTCCACAAAAGACTTGCAGATGAATACTGCATTTTGACAAAAGTAAAAAACAGAAAATTTAAAATCCTTGCACAGGTGGGACAGTGTATTTCACATCAACTCAATCTAACAGCATAAGGTGAGAAAAGACAAGCAAAAACGAGGACTGTAAAACTAAACAGAACGCGTCTTAGGTGTTCTTGTATTCTCGTTGATGAAAGAAATCCTGTTCTAATAATCTGTTACCCAAGAGCAAGCTGCTTACTGCGAAATATTACCTAAACATTTTACCATTCAATAGCTGTTTCTGCGACCACGTCTGAACCAATGCAACACATCACCTCTTCAGTAAGTCGGTGTTAGGTTAGAGAAGCATGCAGATGTTTAACTTGGCACTCACCTTTCCGCAAAACGAGCAGGTATACTTGGCGTGTTGGCTGATTTCAATCTTTTTTACCATCTTCCTGAGGGAGGCTCCATAACGGGTGCCGTATTTTCCCACAATTCCCACCTTCTTGGTGCGCTTGGCCTACAGCATAAAATCTGCATTTAAACATCTCTCATGGAAACAGGACAGAGTTCTGTATGGGTCATCTGGACCCAATCCAGAGGGAAACCGTATATTATCTGAAATAAACATTTACACGTGTCAACATTTGCTGCTAAATTAGCTGGCGTTTTATCTTAAAACAGTTGCCAGCTACAGCCTAATTTACAGAACGAAGGGTCGATACCGGTATATTACCTATAAACGTTAGTCTGAAAACCTGCATGCATGTGACATTTTACTTGCCTGTCAAACATCTACTTTTGACATGTAAACTCTGTAAACTATTAGAATACAACATTTCCTCGGATGGAGTAAAAGCGGGGCGTACACAAGTCACAATATTGTAAATTTAATAAAAACTTTACACTTTGACAAATTCTCACACACTTGTGTGTGTATAGTTATTAACCAAGATGTTACAATAAGCAAATAATTTGTTTCTTTTGTGGATGGATTTGGATTTATAACGACATATTCGCAGGCATTTATCTACCACTCACCATTTTAGCGGAAGAGGCTTAGGTCCGAAAGGGAGAGTCGCTTCTACGCAGGCGCGTTTTACCCGCGACAGCTCATTGGCATTGTGGGATATCGGCGGACCGCGCCGCCAGTTGCTCGCGAGGCGTTTAATCAGCCTCAGATTTAACGGCTGTTTATTCCGAAACGTTGAAATTAAACGAAACACATACGTGTTTTGATATTCAGTTATTTTAACGTTTAAAGAAAAATTTGTTGGTTTTTTTTATTATCCATTGTCACATTAATTTTTTTTATTTGTGCAGGTATGATGTTACTAAATTCGTAGAGTTTGGCTGCAAACGATTTACAGTGTATTTTCGATTACAGCGTTTATATTGTATGTGTAATGTATAACACCAAATGTTTTTAATTAGGTGGAAAATGGAAGGAGGGGATTCCTTGATTCTTTCAAATGTTGACAGTCTGATATTACAGTTAGGTAAGTTAGCTGTTTTCACATAGTGAATATTGTACGTAAAGATTCATACCATTGTATTTTCAACTAATGTACATTATGTACAGTGTACGTAATGCACAAAATGTGAACCACAATTACAGTATATTACAATAGATCACAGAAGAAATGCAAACTAAAGAAGCAAATGTTCATTAACATAAGCACATAGGAATTGAAAAAATTTACACTAACATACGTATGTCTATAAATTCCTTTAAATTGACGCTTCGTAAATTATTTTTCAGACTTAGACTACTTAATGTACACAGTCTGGAAGAGTATTATCAGTAATGTTATGTTCACTGAACTATATACAGTGGGGATGTCTAATTATGAAAAAACTAGGAGTTTTTTGTATTACATGTAACTGTTAACCAACGATAGTGTTTGTCATATATATTGTGTGTGTGTGTGAAAAAGAGAGAGAGTAAGGGATATGTAAGACAAATTAAAAATATAACACCTTTATTAACAATGGATGAAGACATGAATGCCTAGTGACTAACATCGTGATTTATCTAATTCCAGCTCTGCAATCACAAAAACTGTCCCTGAAAAAGAATGGGATTCAGCAGCAGGTTCAAAGTCAGTTGTTGTCCATATTTTAAAAAAATGTTGTTTCATTATTCATTTGTTGACCATGTGCTTTTTTAACCTATATCACTTTGTGGAATATGCTGATGGAAGGTTTCCAGGAAAATATTGTGGAAATGAAGGCAAAAATCAGCAACACAAAAAGAAATATTGAGAAACTCGACGAGGACTTATCCCAGAAACAGAAAGTAGTCGCACATTACAAAGACAGTATTAAAAGGTAAGAAATAGTAGAAAAGTAACATGACATCATCTAACTTCAGAGCAGGTCTGAGTTCATTATTAAGCTACAAATTGAAGCGTGATGTCATTTTCCTGCCAGTATGGGACAAAAAATGCAACCAGTTCTATGTGTGTGAACGTATTCTTGCTACACATAATTGCTTGGAAGTGTAATTAAACATGGTGCTTTATGTGCAGTCTGAGAGGAAATAATAGGCTGCTGCTTCAGTTCACACATGTTCTGCAAGAGGACCTGCTGAAGAGGCAGGAGAATTACGCCCAGGATGTGTGAGTGCGGCAGTAGTGTATCATGTTAAATCGCTATTTACAACACAAAGGACTACGTGTCACATAGATGTCCTGTTTGTTGTTCTAATGCATTACAAATGTTGTTTGTCCAACTCAAGGAAGATATTTGAGGAGCGAATAGATAGCTACAGAAAGGTTTTTGAATTGCACAAAGCTCAATATTGCCAGAGTTCCCTTGCACAAAAACTCTTGAAAATACAAGGAGAGAAAGAACTAATTGACCAGAGAATTGTGGCCCTTGAACAACAGATAGCAGCAAAAGAAAAAGAAAAACAGAGTGTAGAAGGTACTTGTGTCGTGACTGTGTGTTGTATTTCACCAGTGGGGAACAATAGACAGACATTTCATTGAGTACCATATTTTGTGTTCTTTTTCTTTAGGCACATGTTCTAATTCACTGGTCAACAAAAATACATTAGACAAGTATCCTTTGTAATTGTACCTCTTAACATAATACTGGTTTTTGTATTTCTCCATGCAATAGTACAGCAGCAACTGGTGACAGAGTGCAGAAAATGTAGGGTGTAAGCACACTACTAACTGGGCAGGCAAGTTCTGGACAGGGTAATGTACAGTTATAACTGATGTCACATTATGTGTGGAGTTTAATGGTATTCATTAGTACCTCTCTACAACAGATGTGTATAGTGCAAGTGTGCATTACAGAAGTAATTACAGGAATTACAGGAGTAATAATTTGCTATGCATTTTCAGTATGGTGTCTATATACTGGGAATGGACCTCTAAGGTTTTATACAGTACAGGGTGTGTACATTAAACAGGTAATTTGCTACACTAGGATTATATAGTACAGGATGTGTAGGGTAGTAATTCACCATACATACTCTGTACATTACAGGCTGTATGCAGTGTGTGTTGTGTACCATAGTGATTGCCCATATGGTAATAAGTGGCTATTAAAGTTATAAAGTGCACAGACCATTTATTGTACCATGCACTGGACTAGATTACGTAGTGTTTTCAGCCTCATGTCATAATAGCTGTGAGCAGCAGATTCCCCTGGAGTTCCAAATGCAGGTATCGGAGGAAACTCAAATGGAGGTAGGTGAAAAACACAGCAGTTATTTCAAAAACTTTGTACACTCATTTATGGAATAATATTATTTAAATGGTTGCTCTAAACCACTTGAATCCATTTTCAGATGGGAAATTATAGTAGAATATAAATTTGGAAAATATTACAGGGTATCGAGGTTGGGCCTGAAATGAGCACCAGCACAAAGGACGTAATGAACATTGAGGAGAATCACAGTGAGACTGCAACTCCTGTTTCTGACAATGGTACAAGCATCCACCCAACATGGACTAGTGTGAACGGTGGAGGTACTATACCATCTGAAGGTGAAAGTCCCCCAGGTAACCATTCCAGGAACTTTCCTTTACTTGTACTTGAAGATACAACCAAGCTTTCCAAAGTTTGAATCTCAAAGTACCAAAGCCAGTACTTTCACCAGCCTTATAACTAAGGATGTGCGTTTCCTTTACCGCTCATTATAGTGTTCATGTGTTCAGCAGGTGAGCTGCAAGAAACTCATGTACAGTCAGAGGAAACCCAGGTACCTATAACTACAGTGATCACATGTTGAGAGATAACATGTAATAAAATGTATGTAAAAGGTGTTGTGTTCCACTGTCATTGTGAGCTCGTCTGTAATCTGCCGTGGTAACAGTGGAACTCAAAGGAAAAAAGTAAAGAATTCAAGAATGATCGAAGAGTGCTCAGTGGGAAATATACCATCCACTCAACACACAACCTTTGGTTGAGTCTGAGACTTCAGTGATCAATGGAGTACACAGTCAATAAAGTCAATGAAGACAATTCTGGCATCTCAGATTTCAGTGCAGAAAGGAGAAACTCAGATGATGGGGGAACAGGAAGAAAGAGCTGAAGTCAGAAAGGTGTCACATGTCAGTGAACAGCAGGACACAGAAGAAACACACCATCCACGGACTCTATCTGCCAGAATGAAGGCTGTTTCAAGCACCCCAATTTTCTCACTCAGGTTAATCTCTATAAACATTATTGTCCAACTGACGTACAGCAAAGGTCTAGCCTTTGCACACCAGGATACAGTTAAGTTTTTAGACCATATAAAAAAAAAATGTTACTGTACATGAAAGTACAGTGACTTTCCAAAAAAACATTTATGCTGCAAAGTTGTGTGTCATTGATATTTCTTACAATAAAAAATACATATATATGCCTATACCTTTGCATGTCATTACTTCCAAGCGGAAGCCCCAGGCATTCACCTGCCTGCTTTGAATCCTTGGAGTCTCCTGCCTTCACGTTTGCTCTGCCTTCTGCCCCCAACACACCTGGGTTCTCTGGCTTTGATAGCACGTTTCACACAGAGTCTGCTCAGGAGGTGAGGGGCCAGGTGCTACCAAATTATTTGCTCTGAAACTGGTTGGTAATTCTGCAAGGTCACCATTAACATTTGTCTATCCTTATAGGACAACCCCTTCTCTTTCTCAAATTCCTATTTTGATGACAAGGTACGTAAATGTTATTTTGTTAGGCACCTTGCATGTCTTGTAGTTCAACTTTCAGTCCTAATGGATGCTTTAATTTTACAGAAATCATCAGGGTCCAAATCCACAGGTGAATAATTTTTTAATTACATGCCATTTTAAATTTCACAAGCGGCAAGTAAAATGTCATACGATTCCAGATGTGATTTTAATGCACGTTTCTCACATTCAAGGCTTCCTGTTTGGGCAGGCGGGTGGACGGGCAGAGGAGGAATTTGGTTTCTCCTTCTCATCCAAGGATGGCAGCCCAGCCACCTGTGGTACAGAGCAGGGAATGATCGCAAACACTCCCCCCTTCTCTTTCACCTTTGGGAAATTTTAATGCAAAACTTTAAATATTAAGCTAGACTTACACTATGTATAAGTAGCCTATGTTTTTGATTCTACAAAGTATGCCTTATATAAGTGAATGTGTCTGCAAATTTGTCAGTTTACTTCCGGAGTTCATTAGTAAATTTGTACCAGCATAAAAACAATAGGAATTTTAATATGTTAAACTATTTGTGTAGATAAATAACTTTAACAACAAAATGTATCTTTTATTTTTAAATACGTGAAAACACCACACCAGCTTTGAACAAATCCATACAATGGCTTGGCTTATGTGACATATCAGTTGTCATTGTTGATACATTGAGATGAACACTGACCACAAAGAGAATAACTGCAAATATATATACAGGAAAACATCTGCATATGCATCAATATTTGCAAATGTGCTTGGATTCCTGAATAGCTGCCCTCTGAATGGCCACCATATTTGACAAAATAATGCCCAGATCATCTGCTGAATACTTTTTTCATGAAAAAAAAAAATCACTTCAGGAATAAACATTGTATACACATTTTCAGTCAGAAAAAGAAGAGGGGGGGGGAGTCACATTTGTACATGTGGAAAAACTGATTGCAACATTCCTGTATAATTACTCATGCCTACTAAAAGGCCATCATGAAGGTTGTTTACATGCGTGGCAGTGCTGGAGTGCTTCATCTATATACTGGACACTACAAACAGGCATAACAGCTCACAGACAGCACCAGGAAAAATTTAACTGGCTGAACCCATCTTGCAGAAGCCCACTGCAACACAAGTGGAAAAAGCACATGCATTGGTGCCTTTTCTAATGTTCCAGTGTACCTTTCTGTGTTTTTAACATTATTATACAGTACACTGGGTTGCAGGCTGAACACATTAACACCATACAATAACATTTTAAACTTCTGACAAATTTTTTCAAAATAAGATACACCAGTTAATACCTTTCTTCCCCTTTACACTCATTACTCTCAAAGACACCTATCTCAAAGTGCTGTCAGAAAAATTGACATCTGTTGGAAAATAAAGTCACTCCTTTCAGTGTTTTTCCAGTGACCAGATTTTGTATAAAATACTACAGATGCTCAAAAATGCTGGTTTTATGGGTAATAAGGCAAGGACCTGGGGTATTTAACACACATGGTATAGATTCCTTATTAAGGTATTAAGGTTTCAGCTGGCTTCTGTTGAAATGCAAGAGGCTGGACGGGGCTCAGAATCCAGTCTCCACACTGAGGCTCCTACGGGTCACATGTTCAATTTCCCCAGTCACGTAGTCATTGAAGCTCGTCTGGTACTTAGCCAGCATCTTAAGCATCTGCCGAAGGTTCAGCCACCACTGCTCCTTGGGCATCCTATGCCTGTAGTCACACCACAGACCGAATTAAAATTACTTGCATATTTTCTGTAATTGCCATTTAGTCACTTCCATGTATCTGGACTCTGTAATCGGACAGTGAGCAGTTAACACTGGAATTAATAATGACCACTGTACGCTGAACAGCCAATCTGTTATACATGTAGTTCAGTGGGATACAGGAGACTCATTTGATTTAGATTATCATCTCTACTTTGTCATACAGTTAATTTGCTAGCGATCACATTCACTAGTAATAAATAAATAGTACTCACTCAAAATCAGTCTGGGCTTTGAGCTCTGTTACAGGGCTGAAGGTCAACACCTTCCTGGTCATGCCAATCACGCAAGCGGTTTCTGGGGAGTTGGCAAACACCCGACCTGGAAAAGCACAAAATTCTTCTCATCTGCAGCATCTTATGGTGCCATCTCTTCACCTGGGTAGAGAAGTACTTATCTCCTACCCTGTCTGTAGCTCTCATTCATCTTGTCAGTAATCCACTGCACAGCCTTCACACCCAACTTCGTGCCGTAGTTCCGGTCAAACGGAGTTGGGGCACCACCCTGAAAACCCAAGTTCAGAGAGAACATGGAATTTGGAAAGAACTTTAACTGCTTATTCCAGTCATCTGGAAAAGATCTAACAATAAACCTCACCTGCTGCAAGTGGCCAAGTACATTTATCCTGCAGTCAAAGACTCCCTTGCCTTCAGCAGAATACAAGCTATTGATGAATTCTGTGGTGTAGTGTGGGTTTGACTTTTCATTCCTGAGTGAAGATGATACATTAATGTGCTGGGGACTGTATGTTTCACAGAATTACGACCCTCTGTTTTCTCATGGCACATACAACTGATAGTTACATGACAATGGAAAAAAAAAAAATGCAAAGAGGTATGACAAGCATGAACAGGACTGATCGTATTTGTGATTTTGTTGAGTCTGTTTAATTAGTATGCACCATCTCCTGCACATTTTCAGATGCCAGGACTTGAACTACTGTTGCTACAGGTATGAGATCGCCCTGCCTTCCAGAAAAGCTGATAGGCCATCACTCACCTCAGGACCAGCCCTCTCTGAATGTCTTTCTTCATCTTTTCTGTTAGATGCTCCACATTGGTCTAGTTAACGTTTAAAAGACAGACATTCAAGAAAACCCAAAAACAGACACATAAGGACATCAGCATAGATCTGTTCTGTTAGAGGACAGTACAGTGCCAGGTATTGGCTGCCTTAACTAACCGTCAGGTCACGAATGCTGAAGGGCTCCTCGTAGATATACACCGCGTCAGCTCCCACGGCGATGCCAGTGGTGGTTGCCAGGTAACCGCAGTACCCGCCCATGGTCTCCACCACGAAGACCCTGCGTTTTGTCCCAGATGCCGACTGCTTGATCTTGTCACAGCTCTGTTGATGAGAGCCTTTAAAAGGTCAGACGCTAAAGCATCAAGTACCACAGAACCCAGCATCAGAAATTTCAGCACAACTCTGCAACAATTTTTTGGCTCTGTTATGAGCACCTAAACACACCTCCATGGCAGCATTGACTGCAGTGTCAGCCCCCAGGCTGAAATCAGTCCCAGGGACATTGTTGCTGATAGTGGCGGGAATAACACACATCACGATGCAGAGCTCTTGGTAGCGCCCACGTGCTTCCACCAGCTCCAACACGCCCTCGTAGGCCTAAGGGCAGCACACAGCTACAGCTCAACAAGCAAGCCTTGCTTGAAGCTCTATGATGCCTATTCAGGACACTACAGACAAACTGCGACAAACGTGAGAAATGATCAATAACACGACTTTCACCTACATAATCTGACGTACCTCAAATCCCCCAACGATGAGCAGAGACTGGATATTGTACTTTCTGATGTTTTCCACTATGGCCTCCATGCAGGTATTAGGGACAGTTCTGGCATGAAAACATAGATACTTCATGAAGTATATATGCTTGACAGTGATGTTGTGAAAGAGAGTCAGGGCACTGTTTTATGCTACAGACTGTGAACTTGAGGGATGACCTAACGCAGTGTTTTACAGATCCAGAATGGTGAGCCCTCCTTTCATCACCTCTGCAGGGTCTCACCTTTTGGTTCCCAGCAGGGACCCCCCTTGGCCGGTCCAGCCTGCAACGTCATGCCACTTAACCTCTCTGACCTTTAAAGAACAGAGCAGTCAGAAGCATTTCTATAATGCATCTCATCTTGCCTTTGACTGTGTATAATCACCACATATCTCAGCTAACCTTAATTTTTAGTAATAACAAATCAATTATATTACTGCAGTCACCAAAACAAGACCACCAAGAGAAACCATTGACCCAAATTCAGTGTTCAAAAACCGTTCAGCTGCAAAGGCACCTGACTGGACCCTCATGGGCACATGTGACAGAATGATGGGTATCCTCTCAAAAAGTCCACTACAGGTCTGGTCATCCTACTGTAAAAACTGCCCCTTTGCTAGTCTTTACTTGGCTGCCTGCTGGACTTACCAACCCCGCTGCCAGTCCCTCAAAGCCGTCGCTGATCATGTAGACATTGTGCCCTTGCGCCAGGCCCACTCTTACAGCTGACCTCACTGCTGCATTCATACCTGCTGCCGGAGCACCTACATTCAGGACTGCCAAGGAGAAATTACTCTGCAGGATGTAAAAAAATAAAAAATAAAAAAAATCAAATTGTGAAGACAAAAAGCACATTTTTAAAAGGGACAGAATAAAACTGCAGTGTGTCCTACTTTGGACTGGGCAGGTTTCTGATGTGCCAGTAGTCTGTAAGTGTTCCAGTTGTTTTCAAAACTCCTGCAACATGAACATGTGTTCAACATTAGTATTGAAATTAGCCATTCATGCTTACAGCACAAATTAAATATGCTACTGGTACACAATATATTACCATAGATACAAACACAGAAAATGAAGTGACACTCCTGTATACAGGCACACTCACTTCCCACGGAGCTGGATGGCTTCTTCAAACTTTTTCTCATTCATAGCTCTCTGCACCTCCTTGGTCTGCAGGGAAACAATAAGGTCATAGCCTTATTGGGGGGGGGTGTAAAGGCAGCAGAAGATTGCTCTCCATGAGGGGCAGGGCCTACCATCTGCACACACTCCATGAGTGGGAGGCGCATAGCGTGGTTGCCAGACAGGCCAATGACACACGCTGGGGTCTCAGGCGTGGCCTCTAGGAGGGCTACTACAGCTTCCATGCCCATCTTACTGCTCTGTGGACACACAGCATGACCGTCACCAGAACGACAGTCAACACACACACACACACACATTCATAGTACGCACAAGCACATGTACTCTTACAATCACAATTTTTACTTTGCTTAAAAATAAGATGACATTTTAATGCATGCATATGACCTGTACTGACTCACCAGGACCCTGTCAAATGCAGAGGGCGTACCCCCCCTCTGCACATGTCCCAAGACAGTCACCCGAGTGTCGTAGCCCAGCCTTGTTGAAACCAGCTGAAAGGAGGAAAAGGGACATGAGGGGGGGACTCATTCAGTTTAGTCTGCAGTCATCCGTTAGGAGAACTGGTTTAAGCAGCCCAAACAAGCTAATTTTGACCACGTCATGTCAAAATACAAAGGCTCACACATACTACACACCTACCTCCTTCACGTAGTTTGAGGAGATTGGTTTGCCATGCTTGTCAATTGCTCCCTCTGCGATGATCACAATGTTTAGTCGGGATCCACTGCTACGGCTCTGTACAAAGTAAACACAGGTAACCAGCGTCCTCCTCTCCAGGTAAGCAAACAGTGAGGGCCCAGTGAACCGAGCCGCCTCACCTCTCCGAGACGAGCACACATGTGGTCCTCCCAGCTGTCCTCTGGAGGAGCCTCTGGGATGAACAGCCAGTCAGCCCCAGATGCCAGAGCAGAGACCAGTGCCAAGTACCTACACACACAGAACAGGGCCTTTGGAAAGGTCTTTGACACAGAGTTACAAACCTTCAAACACCTGCATATATGAAGTCACCATAATTCTGCCACACAAACAAAAAAGGCTCACCCACAATGTCTTCCCATGACCTCCAGAACAAATGTGCGCTGGTGGCTATAGAAGAAAGAAAAGTATTAGTTATGTCCCCTGGGATTAATGAAGTTCTTTGGATCTTGAATATCCACGACTCTGAAGGAAAACACCACACATCTGTATCATACTCATTTATAAATCACTTTGGACAAAGGTGTCTGCTAAACGAACAACCGTAAATGTATTAACACGACTGAACATAAAAGGTTTTACATCTACAACAAGCCCGTTTACATTTGTCTACTGAGGAATATGACAAAGACTAGGTTTTCTGTCGAAGACCATCCCTGCTTGGTCGGGTGTTCTCTCACCTCTGAGCCGTGGTCGTGATGGCGTCGATCACCTCCATGATGCGGTGCAGCGCAGAGTCCGCACCAATAGTCATGTCCGTTCCACAGAAATCATTGTCGATGGAGCCTACGATGCCCACGATGTTCAGGTGCGCGTGCGCTCTGGCCAATGCGTCATTAATCCTCCCTGATGCACGGGAAACACCAGTACGTTGTATCACATGAAGAGCCCTCCAATCAACGCAGGTTATACTTGTACTGCCCTCAGTTGACAATGGCCAAAACTCAACCTCTATGCACAACAGAGTCCACAAACAGCATGCAGACCTGCAGTGGATCTTACATTTAGTCTGATATTAATTTGGCATTATACAAACCAAGTGTACCAACTGGCTTTATCTCAGCCGTTTAGAATGTTGTTACCACACCAGAATGGTTTCAAATGGTCTTCTTGAGGCTCAGTGATTGCAGCCAGAAAGGCTGCACTGAGGTGACATCGCCGATCACGATGATGATGATGAAAGAGGGTCTGCTGGAGACGCTCACCCTTGCTGACGAGCTCAGCCAGCAGTTCGCTCCATTCGTTACGGAAGATGTTCGCCCCGGTGAGGCTGCCATCGCCGCCACACACACACAGGTTGGTGATGCCGCGCTTAACCAGGTTGAAGGCAGCAGCCAGACGGCCCTCCCGCGTGGTGAAGGCCTTACAGCGGGCACTGCCAATAACAGTACCACCCTAAAGATAGAAAACAGCAGAGAGTCCAGTGAACTGGCAGAACACATTTTCAACTTACCTTAATGGCTGTACTGTAGTGATACTCCAGCCTACAACACAGCCAACTAAATAAGACAATGATGCTATTAAAGACTTTTTTTTAGCCTGTATTATGGGATGGCATCTCCAGTCCCCATGGATCACAGGATATGATGTCTACTATCAGCTGTATTTTTAAACAAAGTGTGGTTTTCATAAGGACTGGGGCCTAACACCTGCACATAGTACATGAGCGCGAGGTCAATAACATGATAGCAATCACACACCAGGGTGCTGCAATTTTTTTAAGCCTTGACAAAGTAATCTATTCATCTTATCCCACCATTTAACCTGTTTAGGGTTGCAGGTGGCCTGGAGCCTCTCCCAGGCAGTCTTAGGGTGTAAGGCAGGGGTCACCCTGGACCAACCAACCCATTGCAGACAAAGTCATTAATGAAATGGATATCATTTAAGTGTACATGTCAAAATCCCTTTTTTTTTTTTTTTTCCTTTTTTCATTAAACTATAATTGTACTTGCAAGGAAATATTTAAAGTGATCCCCTTTTACCGTTCAACGTTATTAAAAACAAAACTGTATGAACTACTCTTGAGATTAGTTTACCCAATTCGCTTAGGCCTACTTAAAAACAAATTTAGTTTTTAGTATAAAATTATTAATTTTACTTAAACCAATTTTATAATCAATATTGCATTGCACAAAAAAAAGATGAAAAAGCAGACATGTAAATTCATCTGATCAACAGCTGTTGTTGAGGCTGATTAAAAGCTCAGTTGGAACACAAACCAGCATACATCAAAACCAAACTTAATTGGATTTAAACCCATGTTCTGCAAGAACTGGAATGGTTAAGTCTTTCTGCACACAGTGGTGATTGCATGGGCCATAAAACTATATACCTGCTTATCTAGCCAGACCAAGTCTCCATACTGCTCTAATAAACTGCTGATGAGATGTGTGGGCAAAGTCCAGTGAAATGAATTACAGGGAAATGCACATTTACGTCACAATGCTCACACGGCAATCATGTTGTACAGCCACACCACGTCTACCGTGACACAGCCAGCAAGAGGTTAGTGCACACAGTTTAAAGCTTGTTCTGCAAGCTGCACTGTGCAGAACATCTTTGCTCCAAGCAATTTGCTCAATTAAAAATAAAGTAATGAAATAAAGTTCTTTTGACCAGAAACATGTGAAATTATTCTAGGAAAAGCCATCACTACCAGCCCATGCAAGCTGCGACCGTCTGCAGCACCCACAACGCTTGATCAGATGACACACCACTCATGTTAGCATCTTATTTCTATACACCTTCACACATCACTGCCACCCCAGCCACGAGCTGGTGAGCTGTCAATCAGCAGCATTTGACCAGACAGTCACTCAGGCAGCAGAACATTCATCCTATGAAAGTACTAACAGAGTGACCAATTTAACATGTGTGTAACAGGTGCCACCTTCATTACTGGCAACTGCGCAGCACATGCAGAAGGTCCCCGGCTTACCCGCCAGAGTTCCCACAGACTGGACGGGCCACACGAGAGAAGAGAGACACACAGGGAGAGAGAAGTGAGATCATTTGCACACCAACACTACAATCAGTAGGAACTTAGGTCTGATCCAAGGGAGGAAGGCAGGGTAACCAAAACCCATTTGCCAAAAAACAAGCACCATCTCAAACTATTAAAAAATAATTACACTTGCTTCATCCATATCCAGTTATAGAATCTGACTCTAGAAAATCCTATGAAAGAACTTTACTTGAAACGTTCAACCCTGCCAGCATATACATCCACAGCAACACTGGAGGATCGGAGCCAGTGAGAAACAGCCACACTTCACACCCGTTATAAAGTGTTCCACCAATAGGTGCTGAAGGTCAGTTCTACAAACAGCCATCAGTCTTTAATGAGTCACTCCAAAAGGTGAGGATGCTGTGACCCCATTCCACACTGTAATAAATTGTTTGCCCCTTTTTTTTTGCTTACTTTTAATTAGGGTCATGGGTGCAGTTACTTTGCATGTATGTTATAGCATCCAGCATTGAGATTAATAAAGCAGTCATTGACATAGAAGTCACCTGCTATCAAATAGAACACGATTAGCCATGAATCATAACCCCCCCATCACATAATGTAAAATACCACAACACAAAAATAACCCCTCGCTGCACAAGTTCACCACATGAAAATTCAGCATTCAGTACGGATATGCCTAATATACCAATGTTTGATACTTGAAATTTCCATGTGGACTGGGTTAATGTGGCCGTTTTCCAAGCTGCGCTCCCTCCTGGCTTGACAGTCTTAGCCACAGCTTTTGCATGCGTTCTGTCAGTAAGGTGTCACTCAATTAACGACCTGTAGAGCTTGCCCCACTTCATTTTGGATGGGAGAATGCCCATCATTCTGCCACATGTGCCCAGTCAGGTGCCTTACCAGCTGAATGATGTTAGTCACGCTCTGCCAGTTGGCAACTTTGATGTTATCACCACCATCTACCAGTCCTTGGTAGCCCTAATGAAATAAAACATAAGCAATAACATACAGTGTGGACAATTAACACCTAATTATGTCACATTAATTCTACTGACAATTAACAATAAACACCTAATAATTACTGTTACACACTACAAATGAATACATGTACACTTACTGCCACAGTATATGTAACACATACCAAGTAACGTGCTATATAACACTTGATCTTAATTATATACTGCAGATCTGAGCACTATTGATTATGGGGCTACATTCAGGTTACTGCGCCTGCAAGGATCCTTGATCATCTTAATGAAGAGGTCGCAATATTACCTCATAGATGAGGTACATCTTGGCACCAACATAGATTCCCATACGTGTTACAGCTCGCACAGCCGCATTCATACCTCGGGTGATGAAAAATAAAGACAGACGATTACCTTTGACTTATCAATGCGAGTTTGCAGAAGTGCATTTTCAAGCAAACTTTTGTGATATACAGAAGACAACGTGCGCGCATATACCCGAATGTTTTCATATTTTTATTTTCAGAAACAATTAAGTACATCCGACTGCAGACCTTTTGACTATAAAGCCAAGAACATATTACCTCATACGCGGTACCACATATTCATGTTTCTTAAAAGACAACATTAGCATTGTAAAAATATACTGTAGTTAAACCACATTTATTCACTCAAGGAAAACGACTTTCTATACGTATTTTTAAACGTTTCGCAACAACACTTGGCGTACGTGCGCACCCGATACTAGGCATTCTTGGAAAATGGCTCACTGGTGCCCATGGGGAGTTTATAGATATTGAAAAGATCAGGGGCTACGCCAACTTTGCCTGGAGCCTGTCTGTTGCTTTGCTATGAAATGCATAATTTTCAAAGCGAAAATATTCGAGGATAGTTTTAAAATATTCGGGGACGCCGCTGCTGGTACCTGAGAAACTGCACGTACAGGGCAAGCGCACCCACCATGTGAATGAACACAGGACACAAACAGGATATGCTCTTAAAATTACTGTAACACTTGTTTGATACAAAATTGAAACTGTAGCGTTTCTACATTGCATTTATGGAATTTTGTCAGCAACAGCTGATAAACTGAATTCGAAATTCCAGCCTTCGGTTTGAATAAGGACAGATCCTCTTAAGCCTCCTTCTAACAGATCAGTTCCCTTTCGTTGCTAGTGACAAGCAAAATATGCGAGCTACTTTTAATGACCCGTATTTAAATATTGTCCAGCATGTTGCGTTAGTATACAACTCGAAGTATTCTGCGCTCCGATGGTTTTTTCCGAATAAGTGAATATACCTTGAGCATCGCCTCCGCTTGTTAACACGGCGATGGCTTTCCCAGCTCCGGTCATGCGAAGTTGCTCCAGCTTTAGGGACGTCATTGTTGTGGTACAGTAACCTCAGAATCAGACCAATGCACAATAGTAAGATTTTTAAAAGCAGCACAGCCTAAAATAAAAGGCCTAGTGACCTCCTGTTCAAGTTGTGATTTTGTTGAATGACCGTCAAAGCTCCACCTCCAACGCACCATCACTGTGCATGTGAACTCCTCCTACCTTCACATGGCTGCGTGGTAAACCGCATTTTACCCCTTACGCCTCAACTTATTAACACGGCGCATGGTAAATTGGACTCTGTCGTTTTTCCATATATGGTTTTAAAGTGAAAGTCCCGGTGTAGGTCATGTATTTATAACTGCTGGGATTAATGTGCTATTATGCGGTATGATAGTGATTTATGATAATTTCTGTACATTTACAGTAAAGAACATATCGGCAATTAGACACATCACAACGCACCAGACTGCACAAGTAACCTACAAATTGTGTCAAATGTCAGAGACAAAGCTTCACTGTTCCACATTTGTAGTTTTTTTTGAGTAAGTTTTGAAATGAATTACTACTACTATACTCAGCCTTCTTGAATATTACCTTAAATGCTTGAACACATACAGATTTATTAATCGGTACTCTGACATCTGATTACAGCTACAGGAATTATACTCAGTTATACTGTATCTTTTAAAAACAAGACAACTGGCTCTATAACTTTGTTAAACATTTCAGAACATGTAAGATTATTTTATGCATTATTTCACTGGCAAAATCTGCACAATGCAATTTATTCTTCAGTTCACGAATAAACAAACACGATTCAATTAGAACGCTTTTGTGCAAATTTATTTAATTATAAATCATTTTCACTTCTCACGTACCCACAAAACGACACGGCCCTATGCGCTATTTTCCACTGAAAGTTGCGGATTAAATGCGTAGTTTAGCCAGGCCATGTTAATGACAACAACAGTGACAGTTTCACAGTGGAGATATACACAGTGACAGTTTCACAGTGGAGATATACACAGTGACAGGCCTCTACAGCTCCTGCTCAGGCACTGAAATCTGAACAGATGCTTTGTTTGGAATCCCAGGATACCCTTGGGTTCAATCTGCAATCTCCTTCTCCAGGAAGTCAGTCAGAGTCCCACTGTCCACAGGGATGAGCAGGTACTCCACACCGTCGGTGCCCTACAGAAGAGTTTGAGCATCAAATCAGCGCGTAGCTTCTCTATGAACATCCCGCTACCCATCCCAGAGACTAGCATCACAAACCCCGAGCAAATTCATTGCTCCGACCCATAGAGGAACCAGATTGTACAGGCTCACCTTTTTGGTACGAATTAGTTTGTGGTCCCTGAACTCGGTCAGCTGTGTCCTCAGAGTGACGTCACTGTTGACCAAGAATGCCTCACGGCAGCGCAGATAGAAATCTTGGAAAGACAGCCCTGTGCACGCAAAAGCTTTTTTAAGCATGTCATTTTTACAAAATGCTGTATCCTGTGGCTGTACAATTGCTGGTTATCATAAGCAAGGCCCATTCGTTCACCCAATTTAGGCTTCAGGTTCAACAGTGAGAAAACAGTACTGTATTAAGTGCCTGAACGCCTTACCTGTATAAGAAGGATTGTCCTTGTTTTCCAGCTGAAACTCTGCCAGAAGTCTAAAGATTCCTCTGTGGAGCACAAAGCAAGCAATGAGCACTCACTGTTTTTGGGTGTCTACTAGGGTAAACGAGCGAGTTTGATCTAAAGTGCACAGGTGTGCTTACCTGGCGTTGGAGGTAAGGCTCCGCAGCACATGTGTAAGAGAGCTGAGGGCCAGAGCCCCAGACTGTCGCACAAGAAGGGAGTTCTCATAGGAGGTCTCCTCAACGTATGGCAGAAACGTGGTCGTCTCATACCACAGCCAGTTGAACAGGCTTATTTTGGAATGGTCCCACACTTGAGAAGACATAAAATGGACACTAAGGAACAAAATTGATAACAGAGGTCAGCACATTTAAATTAACTCCAATGCGAGAGGTGGCACTAACAAAGGGGGGCGTTGATGTGGTCGATGGATGCCACGAGGTGCATGTTGGGAATGGAGGCAAGCTGGCCCAGTGCTTGCTGCGTCTTCTCAGCCCGCAGCATCGGCCCATCGATGTTGTGCACGATCAGGTACACGTGCATGTCGGGGTCTGGCAGAACAAGCGCAACTTAGCATTCCTGCTAAAATATCCACCTAGTGTCGTACACCCTTGTGTGGAAAACAGAGGAAATTTCCCCCATGATGTTGTGATGCACCCCCCATCCTTTTCAGCAGCAGGGCTGGATTGTGTTTCCAAGCACGTTACGGTGCTTACATATCACAGCTAATTTTAACCCATCTGATGGAACTCTGTGGAAGTTGACACAATCAGCAGCTAACGAACTAACCCGCTAGCCCTCTGCATGTCACCACACTGCTGTACGTTCATTACTGCTTCCTGTGTCTTAGAACACGTGTGCAGATGCGAGTCACCTTGTCTCAGGTGCTGCACGATGAAGTCCACCTGTTCTGCGGGAGAGCGGAGGCTCCCCTGGTGCTCCAGCAGGTCTTCAATGATGGTGCTCAGAATCTGAAAGGAGGAGGGGGCTGTCAGGCAGTTGTGGCCATAAGACACATGGGACTACCCAACGGGCACGGACTCACCGACTTGAGGGTGAGGCTGGGGAAGAAGCCGTTGACCACCATATGCATAGTGTCCTGCAACACGGAGGTTCGGAAGGTCTCCAGCAGAGGCTTTTTGGAACCCAGACCATACAGCAGCACGTTGAAGCCCAACCTGTCAAACAGAAATCCAAAAATAAACAAACAAACAAACTGCATGGGAGGGGCACAGTCACCCTGTTTACATGAGGCACCACAACTCATCCATCGCAGGGCCACCCATCACGCTTTACTACAAACGTCGACCTACACATTCATGGCAAAGGAGTCAACATTTAATGGCGCAGCCCATGTTACACTCACTGTAACTGCAGCATCCACTTGTTGAACTGGTTTTCATGTTCCTTGTTCAGCTGGCCGATCTCATCCAAGAAACAGGATGGTGAAGCATCCAGAAGCCTGTGGAGAGTTTCCTAAAACACAAATTCTTCATCACTGGGGTGTTCAAATAGCTACTGTCACCAAAGGCTTTATCATCTGCAAAACAAACAGAATCTTTCCCATATAAAACTACTTTTTTGGTATCACTTTCATTTATTTTTAGCTTGATCATTAATGGCTCCTGCTCATTGCTTAAACTGTGCTGCATTAATGCAGTGTTTTCTGTTTCAGCAGCACTGAGTACAGTGCTGTAAACCTGAACATGGGAACGTCAGCTCGGACAGCTGTGACTATTAAACAGTGGCTGAGTGCCTGCATGTTCACATCATACATAAATGAGGTAAATGAAGACACACCTGGTCCATCTTGGGTGTCTGAAGTCTCTGCAGGGTTCTGTCAGAGGTTGTGACCTTTGAGCTGCTGTGAGCTTCAAAGTATTCCTCCACTAGATTGGGCTGGGGGGAGGAGGAAAAAAAAAAAAAAAACCCAACATGTCAATAGGTGTGCATGCACACACCTGTACACGTGCACACACAAAATGCAATGTATTATGACACCTTACTTCCGTTTTTCACCATTTCACTATTTCGCTGGCCATAATGCTCTTTACCTCCAGTACTGTCTTAGGCTTCTTGGCAGGCGTTTTGTACAAAGCCGCTGCAGCTGACTTGCTGGGTGTCTTTGGTGCCTGTTCGGTCACCACAACCTGTTTAACTTCGTCTTCCTCCTCATCCTCATCCTCCGAATTGGAGGGAGAAAAGTCGCTGTCACTATCAGACTTCATATTTGGAGCTGAAAGAGCAGTTTGGAGCATTTACTGAGGCAAACCGAATCCACATAACCAAATGTTTACTCCTTTCTCCAGACTGTGTTTGATATTGAATTCGTTTTAAAAAGTGCAAACTAGTGAGTTGGGCTGAAACTGTTTGAAGCACTGCTTATCAGAATTTTCGGTTAAGATTATAAAACTACATACCCGACATCCGCTTTCTCAATCTATATGGTGTAGTTGAAACAAATTGGACCTTCTTTCCCTTTATTTGAAAGATTAAAAAATTAAAATATTTACTTATAAACAAATATAGTCTGTTTCTGTATCACAACTGGACTGGCAGTCTTCCAACTGCTCATCAGGAATGCAACCAACCTTTTTAGGAGTTTTGCTCAGACTGCTTTGTCCTACAGAGAAAGTTCGGCGATTAAGGCATGACATTAATGAGATGCATCTAAACATGCTAAAAGGAAAAAAAACACAGAAAGTATACGACTTTCCAATCCAATTACATATACTGTCCAACAACATACTCTTAGTGTCTTTGGAAGCGCTTCCTGGATGCTCCGGAGACATGGAGGTGCTGAAAGAGACTGTCTTGGCTGGTGTGCGGGCCCACTCTGAGGCTGAAGGCACAAGAGAAGTGAGGAGTTTGGACTGACTCAGAGCATTATTGCTTCTGAACAGATATGCTCACTGGCCTTTTCAGCATGCAACATCTCTTTGCAAAACAACGTTGACAAAAGGACTGCAAGACATCTTGCGTGCTTTATAAAGTGTCACACAATGGTGTTTTAGAGCACTTGAACCTTTATGGTAATTTCTGTACAATTTTACAGACAGCTAAAATCTGGAGCCCTTGATAACCCACTCACCCATCTCAGCCATCTTTTGGGAATGCTTTCTGGTCTGGAATGTGAACATAGCACATCCCCCCTGGAGAGATTCACCTTCTGCTCCAACTGATGGAGGGAAAAAAAAAAAAGCTTACAATAATTTTCATGTTACTGTAATTTTAATGCAAAATATAAAAAGACTAACTTTTCCATGACTGAAACAGAGAACCAAGAAACCGTTAAGTAATTAGTCAAACTGCCAGATACTTCAATCCAGACCCATTAATGTCAGTAAGATGAACTAAAAGTTAGACAATACCTTCAGCCTCTGTGCCAAGTGCTTTAACATAGGCCTGCTCGCTGAAGACCTCCTGCTCATCCTCCTCTTCAACAAGACCCCCATCCAGCTGTTGTCTTTTGCCATTTTTCAAGGAGGCCAAAGTTGGCACAGAACTCTTTGCAACTTTTATACCTTAAAAAGGAAGCTGGCTTTATTTTTGATGGCAATATTTAATAAACGTTTCACGAAAAATATTATATATAAACGAAAAACGCTCTAATGTTGTAATATAATATTAAAATATTGATTAACATAAATAAAACCTCTATTTAGTAATTACTGTTTAGGTGAATAATATAAAATTGTAGTTAAATCCTTTTGAAATGACAGACGTAAACAGATTAGAATGACTTGTAGTAAACATAATCAGATATCTGACTGTAGTCGACATCAACCGGCTGTCATGTTTCTCACCTTCCTGCTTATCGACAATATGCTCCAAGACGTCGGAATCCCCAACAAAGCGGACTTCCAGGATCGCGGCATCTTTGGACCGCTTTTGTGGGCTCATGGTTCACTTTTGATTAGGATATCTGTATTTGTCCAAAACCAGCCTTGGATTGTTTCACACAGCACACTGTTATAGGATTAGGATTGAAAAAGGACTGCTTTTGTCATCATTAAATCAGATGTAAATGTATTACGATGATTAATTCAGAACAGAAAACCTACCTACAGATCTGATCACTTCATTACAGTCATCTTTTATCCTTTACAAATTGTCGGAAGTATAGCAAGTCGATTCATATTAAGTTAATATGTCGCCATGAATCTGCAAGAAATACGATTATCGATTGATTAATACGTATTCTAAGCAGTTTGCTAACATAACTTCAGCTACTACTTTAATACAAAAAACATACACGAAACTAAGCGCAAAGGTGTCTAAACTAGACTTTCGACCATTAGTTCTCAAAACACTAATACTGCATATGAATGTCCAATTTGTTCACAACTGATATCAACTAAATCAATAACAACACCTGGGGACTTGACGAAAAATCACGTTTAGCAGAACATTACCCGCCACACGCTCCTATTGGTATTTAAATCGTGTCAAAGGGTAAAGGGTAAGCGCGGCTTAATGGACACCATTTCCCACAATCCAACGCACTCTCTCGTAATCGCAGGTCTCGCGTAACAATGTAGTACTGAGTTTAAACGACTCCGTGAACAAACATCAATCTCTGCAGCTACACTTGAGAAGTGCGGAGCTCTGCTGATTGGTCTGTTTGACTTGAGCTTTTTATGATGAATAAACTATAGTTTACATCGCAGTCATTATAATGGAATACAGTGCTCTAAACCGAATTCACCACAAAAGGATTTTATCCACTTTTGTATTACAATAAAGTGTTTTAGCCTTGTTTGACCGGTTACAACAGTGTACATTACATAAATTCATGATATTTATGTATCGTACCGAGAGAGCAGGCGGGATTTGAACTCGGGTGACCCGGGTTTTGGGCCCGCCTCCTAGTTCGGTTTGTTACAATATACGTGGGTCATTCTTGAACTGGAGCAAATGTACAGATTAAGTGAAATCTAAACAAAAACGAATATATTTCAACTGTTATTGTCGGTGCAGCTCTAGAAATCTTAGATTAACGTACTAAAGTTAATGTCTTACAAATTTTCAATCTAGCTTCACATACTGAAGTATATCAGTTACATGTTTATTGCTTGGAGTTGGTGCCTGTATGTCTTTATTTACATTTTTGTACACTGACTTTACTCAAGGTTTTAAAATTTTTATTATAGTAATTTAAATTTAGTTTTACTCTAAAATTTAATACACATAACCAACAGTGAAAGAAAAAAGAAAACACTGTACGTTGACAGGCATCATGCAGCTACAGCAACATCTTCATCAGAACATTCTGACACCCATCCAATGAGGAAAGTCCAAAGTCACCCCTACAGGCTTCAGCTCTGTTTGATGGTGGTCATCTCCACATAGGAAAACTCTTACTGTATGACTAAAACACACAAAAGATAAACATTCATTTTGCATCCAACACTTCATAGCACTCCCTCCCACTTAGGTATTGTTTCAGACATTGAAACAATACTGTCTGTCCTCTTGGTGTAGGTATGGTTTTAAACTCCAGAGGTTCTTGCCTTTGTCCTGTGTTTGCCTATTGAAGACTCCTTACCATGCAGTCCTGTGCATCCTCTCTCTGTATACTCCATTGGAGAGTCACGGTCATGTGACGCCTCCACACAGGGTTCCTCTGGAGCAATATGGTCCCAAAGATTGAATTTCCAGAGTGCACTGTGACTGGGCAGTCCAACATAAATAGTGTCTGCTTCCAGTGCGTCGGCCTATGGGTGGTGAGAAGAAAAAGGTCACGTAAACTCTTCTGCATTCAGGAGCTTAATGGAGTTTCATCTTCTTTATAATATAATTGTATCAATTGAGATGTGTCATATCAGAAATAAAGACAAGACACAGTAACTTACGCATAATGTGGTCCAGTGTTTAGTTCAAGAGTACTGCCCCCCTTCTGCAGGTTCCAGAACTGCACGCTGAACCAGGCGGTAAATCCATGTAGAGTTCCTGACTTCTCAACTTTGAAGTTAAACGCCCCCCTCATTTTCTGTAATAAGAATTAATTAATTAATTAATTATCTCAAAAATTAAATGGTCAATTGAAATTGAATGTGTGCAATGAAAAAAAAAAAAACATCAGTCTGTCCCAAAATGTTTTGATGGCCCACGCAACCAATAAATTCTGTGACAGTAGGGCTCAGATCTACTTACCTCCAAGTCAGCTACTTGTAAAGTGTGCATGTCTAGTGAGATGACATCACAGGGGGTAGACAGGCAGTCTTCAGGCTGAATCTCATGGTTGAATTTTGGCTTGGAGAAAAACTCTTGTTGGGCTAGGGGTCTAGGCACAAGAAGAGGAATCAAATGACCCAAAATCCAGACGACACACACAGCAGACACTTGTGCAACTTGCGATATCTGCTGAATGTGTACTCATCATCACCCTTTGCCATAAGTTCATATTAAGTTGTCTGTGACCAGGACAAAGGTATAGTGAACTTCAAAACATCTAGTTGCTGAATAAAACAACTTGTTCTGATATGCAATGTTGTAATATCTTAGTCAGTTCTACATTACAAAATCAGTGTTAATGAAATCATGCTGTTTATGTTATGCACTGTGTGTTTAAAAGGTCAACTATGTTACTTTTAGTGATGTTCAAGAAGAAAAGTAAAAGCAGCAGCTTTGTTCTAGGACCACACCAGAAACTACTTCCTATGAACACTTTCTATGACTCTCATATTTTTCTTAAAGACGTAATTAACTTTATATACAGGACAATCTATTGTTTTAAGTAATACACATTTGTGGGCAGTTTATCTTTGTCTTGGTTATATTTATAAGCACTTGTTACGATACCATTCAGCCTTGTCACCAATATGTGGCAACACTGGAGAAAAAATTCCTGCACTTGCTGACAACGAATTTGTGCCAATGATCTTTGCCTCTTATTTTTTGCGGATACAGCTGTATTTTTGAATGTCTGTCAACAGGCAAATACAATGAAAGAAAAGACCGGAGAAGAATATAGATTTAAATAAATGTGGGAGAAGTATAAAAGAAGGTAAGGCTTACTGCAGACATCTGAAGTCCAGGCCATAGAGCTGCTCCCAGAAGCCCACCTTCTCCCTGTAGTCAGCCAGTGCCTGACAAGGCACCAGAACCAAGGAAGCTGTGGAGGGCCACATCATCCCACCGTGCTTCAGCCAGCGATCTCGTACCACCAGCACGGACTCCACCATGAACTCAAACTGCGGACAAAAAAGCAATGACTGTCTCTAGCTGACTACCGCTCATGAGTGAAAGAAGATGAGGGACGGACAAAGATTATTCTAAAACAGGCAGGTACAGCAGACTCTGGGTTGTGCTTTAAATGGTAAAAGGCAAACAGCCACTCAGCAATCTGTACCAAAAGACAGTTGCCCATCCACTCAGACATCAGGACGTCCACCTTCCCTGGCAGGGTCAGGTCTTCTGCACGGCCCTGGTACACAGTCACTAAGGCCTCGCACCCATTCTGTTTGATGAGCTCACGGGTGTGCACTGCCATGGAGCTTGCCTCTACTGCATATACCTTTGGTATAGAATGGGAACATGTGACTTCGGAGTAGCACCATAAAAAATGGAACCACATGGATCTTCTGTGCACGGGAGTGTATGATGACAAAGACACTACAAAAAGAAATACAGTATAGTAACTACAACATGCTGCTCATCACTCACTGCTGCAGGCTGGGAGAGTCGTGCGCAGAAAAGACTCAGGATTCCTGTTCCACAGCCAAGGTCCAAAACCACCTTCTCCTTCAGGGCTTTGCTGTTGCTAAGGATGACCTCTCTGTATGTCTCTGTGCGAGACCTGTCTGACAGCATCTCCAAGTGAAGTTTCTGAGATGGGAAACATGGACACAGCCACAAGGTCATTGCTGGCCTTTTCAGCAAAGCCTGGGCTGGCATACCAGACCTTGAGAAGACACACATTTCCTCCCCATTACAGGCACAATAATGTGCAACGATAAAGCAGATGGCTGATATAAAGCACCCTTCCTCACCAAGGTTCCATAACTTCCAAAATACTCCTCATCTTGCCAGGCATCACCTACTTCTTCTTCTACTTGAGTTAATGGCTGCAGATAATTTGATGGAACATAGCCAAAAAATCCACGCAGCTCTGCCCACCACCAGTCTGGAGAAGTCTTGTCATGAACAAACAGTCTGTCTCCATTGGTGAAGTTCAGCTGTAAGGTTAAGCGTAAAAGCCCAGTCATCAGTAGTTTACATCGTATTGGAAGTTATTACTGTACTCTGCAAAAGGCGAAATGTTAATGTCTAAATTTATAGTAGCGTCATTAAGGAATGACATGTTAATGCATGCACCTATATTTATTGACTAAACCGCACAATAATAACAGCTAGAAATGTTCTTACTTTATTCAGTCACTTTATGCTTCTGATTAGTCGAAATGTATACAATCTACTACGGATGAGCGATCAAATAGATTCAAACAATGAATTAGACATGCATAAAAAAATCAACACAGAAACGCACCTGATTTTCCTCATGGGACGAGAAGTCTGCGATTCCGACAAAAATCTCCGGCACGGACTGTTCATTACTTTCAGTATCTTCTTCCATCATCTTAAACGATTATAGTACACTTAGGAAACAATACCAAGAACTGGTGACATGTTTGTCGCTTTTGATATATTACCTAAATTACTGTGTTGTTTAACATGTAATCCAGGTATTTCACATAAATGTTATTGTACTGACATTCAAATTCGGGTGAAATTCGTAAGCAGTAGGACTTTCAAAACATACGGGAAAGAAGCATTGCACTACAGTACTTTACTTTCAGTGTTAGAAGTCCGGTACAGGAAATAAATAATGGGTGCACAGTCGGTATACTGGCACAATCATCTGTGCAATGGATGCGACACTCAAACACAGTTAAGGGGAGCGTTTCATTTGAATTTAAGATACCATTTGAAATGGTTTAATGAACAAAATTAATTGCTCATGGTTTTAACATGAGAACAGTTCCGCGTGTTGGATTTTTGGGAAATGTAGTATGTCAGTAATATGTTGTAAATATTGCCTCATCGGTCAATGAGAGGAACTGCAGTTCAGTGTCAACACGCTGTGAAACTTCTCGTTTGTTTCTTTCATCGTTCGTGACCCGCACGACATGTTGTCTCTTTAAGTGTATTTTTTAACTTGTCTCAGCAAAAGAATATATTTAATTACAGATAAGCAAACTATTCACGGAGTGGATGCTCTTTTAGTAAAACAGTATGAATCCACGCATGTGGACAGCTTGCTCATTTTCGAAAATAAATCTGCAGAATAAAACAGAAGTACTATCTTGAATGTGGCGAAACAAAACTAAAATGCTAAAGTTATGTAAACGCCACCACCTTGTGACTATTTCAGGTACGATAGTCCGACGCACGATACGTTTTGTTTCAAATGAGACATTTATTCTATAACCTAGCTGTCAGAATATAGTTGTTATACCACTTAAAAATGATTTTATTTTGTAAGCAGAATAGATCTAGGGGTAAAAAGGGTGCACTTGTCAGGAATTCCAAATTTAGTAATTTTTTTTAAACAAACTACTTTTAAACAATGTATTAATGTTTTAAACAGATTAATTATATTACTTCAAACCTATACAAAGTACACTTGCTGTGTGTATTAACAGGGATGCCAACTTTTGTAAAAACGTCGGAGTGAGATTTTGGGAGATGTAGTGTCCGACCGGGGTGGGGGTGGCTTTGGGTGGACTGCAGTTCTAGTCCGGCGGCGGTGTTGAGGGTGGTTGTGGGGGCTACGGTTGTAGTCCCGGAGGGGGGGGGGGGGTGCTGACGATGCTGAAGGTGGTTGTTTGCGTGAGAAATCGGAGGTATGGCGTGAGAGCGTGTGAAGACAGGCAAATGCTTGTGTCTCACGCTCAGTGCGTGACAGTTGGCAGCCCTGTATTCATTTAGGAAGCAACCTGAAAGAGTAGTATTGCAAAATGCAGACAATGCAACAACCTAGCATTTAAATTTAGGGTTACGTCACACCTATAGATTTAAAGAAGGCTAAGGATAGAAAAGCCAGTTATACTGTTGAAATTTTTGGACCCAACCAGGAGGTAGAAGGACAACATTTTTCTACTAATAAGTCAAAGAGGTAGGAGTTATGCCATTTTAATTTGAAACTGTCAAATGCCTGTTGCAACATAACCGATGCATTTTGGAATAATCTAGAAGCTGTGCCAAAGGGTTACATCTTACAAAACTTGTGCAATTGATGTTGGAGGTATAAACAAATATAGCGAAATAATACTACCCAAAAACAACAAAAATATCAATGTTTAAGCAATCTCATCTCATATGCCTTTCATACTAAAGTGGCAAAACCAAATACAAGAGCCTCCTAACAGTAATCAAACCCATGTTGTCACAACCCATAAGATGTAGGGCAAGAGGCCTGTCATGAGTTATGACTGCAGGGGGATGACGATGTTTCTAGAGGACTTACTGAGACACCCAAGATCTGCTACATGTTTTACAACAGTTTAAGGCCATTATATGTACATTCGTTCCTCAGGCAAAAACAATTATCAATCTTTTTTTAATGATTATCCTGGTCATAAAGCAACTATGGGTGTGCTTCTGAACTGTCCCCCAACAAAGAGTCATACAAACTTTGACAACAGTTGCTTAATCATTAGTCACAGGCAACTCATTGCAATATGAGTTGTGTAAACTTTTTGCTTTTGAAAAAATGGTTACAGGGTTCAATGAAACCTTGACAAACAACACTATTTCAGATACAGCTGTCATTTTAACTATCATTCCACAGGATAAAGTGCTCTTCCATTAGGTTTTCAAGATATCTACACATCTGACTAGTAACATACAATATATCCATGGAACAAACAATTAAACAGTTTCATGTTTTAACAGATAACAGCTTTTGCTGCCATATCTGGAAGTATTGTGCGTTTCTGCTGTGCATTTCTGTGTTGCCATATTTTTAAAATGCATCATACATTAATGCTTACCTATATATTCAATTCACACAACGCCTGTATTTCCTATTAGTCATATTTACCTTACGTACTGAGTTTTTAAAGTGTTAGAATTGTGTTCATTTAAAATCTGATTTAATACTTTTAACCCTAGATTAAATGTTAAAATTGATACTCTAATTTTATGATCAGAAAAACATTACATGCATTATTCTTATGTCGGTTGGTTACAGTATTTTGTATAAAAAAAAAAAAACCCATGAAATCTTTCTACAGAGAGAAAATATGAAAATGGAACCATTTACCAACAAAGATGTATCTTAATGAACTGTCAGTTACAGCTATATCCAAAAGGTTTGTTAATAACATCCATAAAAATCATGATAAAAATTAGGAAAAGTTAAAAGGCTGTTGTGGAAGTCCACCAAGTCTGCTTGTAGTAGAAAAGATGCTGGTAAACATGGTATGCAGACAGGCTGATGTGACAGGTTACATGTGCTCAGGGTGGTTTTGCAGACACAAGATGAAGTCTTTCACAGGGCGGCCCTTGAAGCAGATTTCGTAAACGGCCACAAACAGCGGGAACCTGCACAAAAACCACTGTAAGTTCATACATCCTCGCTTTCAATACCTACATTTAATTAGCTGGCATTCTGCTGCCTGTTCAATACAGTCATGTTCAGTGCCCATACTATGTGGGGATTGTTTTTGAAAACCAGACATTAAAAAAAAAAAAAAAAAAGTTCCAATTTTTGAAGGAATCTGGAAATTTAACTTTGAGGTAAATGCTTCTAACTTGCTGAATATAATGAACTTACTTGTCGATCATGTTGTTTTTCTGCAAAAGTTTGTAGACCTCTGCAGAAGTTTGTGGTCCCTGCAGTTTCTGTCCATTGAGCATTTCAGCCTCCAGCTCCTCAATAGACTGTAGTCAGATACACACCATGTCATTTTAACTCACACCCACACAAACACACATTCTGCCTGGCAAAATGACTGTGATCAGCAAAAGCACACTGACCTTGGAGGACTTGGCAAAGGCCTCAGCAACTCGGCGGTTGCGGCCTCCGTAACAGGTGGTGATGAGGTCAGCCACCCCGCAGCTTTCCAGGAAGATGATGGAGCTCACTGCACCCTTACAGAAGACCTTGGAGAAGGCTACCATCTCCATTAGCCCCAGTCGGATCACTGCAGCTTTGGTGTTGTCGCCAAACCCTAGTCCATCACAGAACCCTGCTCCCACTGCAACAATATTCTGCCAGGAAATTCAGTAGGCTTTTCATAAAACAAAATCTGTGTTTCCATGGCGCAATGTCTTCACAATGTCTTTCAACTTATAACTATGAATATACATCACCGAACCTTTCATGTCAAGTGCACGACATGTAGCAGGGATGTTAACTTGCTCACTATTTTATTAGAATTCTTATTAGAACTTGACCATAAATAAATTTAATATGATAGTTTAGCCCCATAGCCATATTTGGTGCACCACATGTACATGTGGTGCTTAATTCAGATTCCTGTACTGCTTTTATTCCCGTCTGTAGTGAAACACCCTGGAATGCTTTAAGCATCCTCACCTTCAGAGCACCACAGAGCTCCACCGTGTCACTCTCCTCCACCACGGTTATTCTGAAATTGGGTGTCTGTATGAGTTCTTTGAAGATCTGGCCACTCTGACGGTTTCTGGCCCCTGCGTTACAAATGCACAGACCCACGGCACTTTGTGTTTCAATTTTTCAGGACAAAGTGCTAATTAATCATAGTGTCTTCATTACACAGGCAGAAGATGTTATAGACTTAAAAGCATTTGGGTGAAGTTTGCTTTTAACAAAAGAAATATTCAAATACGCATGTCAAAACAAATCAAACTGAGAGAAGAATCAAAAACGCCACAGAAGTATGATGTTGTAAGTGGCCATCATCACACAATCTGTTAGCGTACACTTCTTGTACCTATGGTGGTTTCACAGAACTTCTCCTCGGCCACTTCGTTGGCAATATTGGCTCCCATCAGCACGCTGACCTCTATTCCCAGCTTCTCCCGAATTATGTCAGAAATGAGCTTCAGGCCCTGTGGCCCCTCGTCTACACCCTAGGCCCAGGAAACACACAAAAGGCACAGTACGTTTTGGGTTTACACAGCCCTCCTGACAAGCTAACTGACATAGAACACTTACTACAATAAGTATGACTCTAGACACTGTCTGTGAAAGAGAAAGAAGAAGCATTTTGTACCTTAATAAGGGATATTCCAATGACCCCATCCTTAATATGTGGCTTCATCTGGTCACAGAGCTTACCAATAAACTGATGTGGGACAACAAAAACCAAGATATCTGCTCCAGTCGTGGCCTGAACAATATCTGGTACAGCAACCTAAAATGATCCGCACAGAAAAAAAAAAAAAACAAAACAGTAACTAAAAACCTGATGAGCCTTGAAAAGCACAAAATTTAATATCCACCTAATTTTAGAAAAAAAAATTGAGGGACACTTTTACTAATGAGTGCTCTGTTCAATATTTTAAAATAACACACAAAAATTCTTTAATAGGGCGTCCAAGTCAATGTTGGCCTTGACAGGTTCTGATACTTTCATGTTTAATACTTGATTTAACTTGTTTGTAGGGAAGATAGCAGACTAAAATGCCTAAGTTAGAATGGTTAGAAATATGACAATTATTAGCTGTTATCAATTCATTTAATAAGAAAATTCCATTATATTAAGTACAAGTAACATTTGCTGTCTACAAACATGTTAGTTCCTGTATACAGTTAATCAGCATAACTTTATAACAAAAACAGGAATCTTTTTTTCAGAATTCATATATTAGATCGTATTCAACAATAGCAGTAATTATCATTCCATTTTAGGCGTATAGGTTAATTTGAGTGAATCCGAGTCTGCCAAATACCTAAGGTTCACTTGTCATTTCTTGTTGCACTAGTAATATTATGCCATGTGACTGAAAGGGGAAGAGTGGCAGAAAAATGTAAAGAACTAAAAGGAAAAAAAAAAAAAAACAACTTGGAACAAATACTGGAACTATACTCAAAAACACTCAGACCACTGGCTAAAACGCGATTTAGATATAGGTCTGCTCGTACTGTTTTCATATGTATTTTAAATTACCTTTTAAAACTTTGACCCTTTATGGTCTTTGTACTAAAATGATAGGTAGATTACACCTACAGAGAATTTCAAATTGCCTTGTGAAATATATTGCTCACGTACGTATTGTATATGAAACAATGACTTTATTATATTTGTAATCTTATCAATTGCAGAATAAAACAAAAACAGATAATCACAAATTATTTTATAACCCCATTTTTTTAGTTGCAGAAGTAGGTACTGGGTGAGGGGAAAAAAAAAAAAGAAAGTGCGGTTAATCACGCCAAACACTCGTGTTCGCTGTAACTTACAACATTTTTCGGTAGTTTGTGTCCTGGAAGATACTTGACGTTTTCATGCTCCGTATTTATGATCTCCGTCAACTTTATTCCATTTATCATCTCTTCAAAAACCCACATATTCACGATGGGATCAAATCTATTAGAGCGCTTCGCATTGTCGCCAATAAGTTTGGCTATTGCTGAGCCCCTTAAAATATGCAAAACAAACATGTTAATCCTATGTATGATATGACTTGTATTACATTCACACGTTATATTGCATATTCGTAAAATAACTACAAGTTAGAAACTTCAAAAACAAACACATAATGGTTGACGTTCAAAACAAAACACGACACTTTGTATTGTATAGCACATTGTTTAACGTTTACCGTTTACATAATTAATCTATACAAATAGTCATTGAAAAATAATGCAAGTTAAAAATAATGAGTAATTATGCGGTATTAAACTGATGAATCCTGTTCTTACCAGTTCCCAGATCCAACGATACACACTTTCTTTCCGGGCATTTTGAGTGCAATTGCATGGGACGAGCTCCAGGTTACCTCTGCTGGAGATTTCGTTATGTGTTAGTGGGCTTGACTTCCTGACACGCCTGTTTTTCTAGTAATAAACACAAATGGCATGTATGTGCACAAGCTGATGTTGATTTACAGGCTGTTGCTCAAATATCAAAGTTGGAATGAACATATCTTTTTATACGGCATGTCTACGCATGTACTGTGCAAGTTCACATATAGGAAAAGGAGGGGAACTACTACCTGAAGTATTCCTCAAACTCAGTTATAAAACTGTCCTGTCTAAATATATCATAGATGCAATTAGATCTTGATATTGTATTTTATGTAATTGGTCGGGGTTTATGTGTTTTTGTTTAGCCTCGTCATTCAGTTAGGTTTTACAATTATTGTATTATTGGTTGAAGCGACTTACGATGTCTTTCTTGGTCTGTAGCCGACAGTCACGTTTTGCTGAGTGGCCGTATTTATGGTAAGCCTAAATGTCACACATCGCTGGCTTCAACCTGAACACCAACAGCAAGTACATGTATATAAACACATAGTATGAATTCTACTCAATCCACCAGTGGACTCAAACCGTGCTATGTAATAAGCTTGAAGACACATAGCCCAATCATAGGCAAAATAACATGCAGCTCCGTTTATTTATAGGTCCGCGAGTCTAACGCCTATCCCAGGAAACGGCATCTGCAATTTATCAAAAAAATTAAATTTATCCTAACAGCGCCCTCAAGTGAACAACAATAGCCATGCTTTGCAAATTTAATGGCTTGCAGACTGTTAATTACACCACTTTCCGCAAACGCGGCGTCTTGCCCTTTAAGGAAAACGGTTAAATTTCAACAAATTACCAGCGAATTATCCTGTTTGTCTCCTGGTGTAATACGTTTTCTTGGTTCTGCCGCCTAGCTAGCTTTATTGCTGTGCCTGGTCCCAGTTCAGTTATATTGATGATTTTTATAAACATTACTCTCCACACATAATGTAACAAACTACCTTGTGTTTTGCTGAGCATGCTGTCTATGTGGACTTTATCGTCAGGAGACTCGAAAGGTGTTGGCATTAAAATTTAAACAGTAGATTAATTTAACTTGTTTTACTGTCGTAAAAGATCCAGGTTCTCTGTGTTGCTTTTATGTATGTGTGTGGCAGTTTTAATGCTGTATTATGCATCTACCTGTGTTCTTCACCTGTCTGCATTATTTGAATGACACTATCTCCAAGGTAACGATACACAACTGGCCAGAAGACCACTGCGCTGGGGCTTTGAGCATCCTGTACAGTATAACGAAACCTGAATAGATTGAGGGTTGGGATTTCAATAATACAGTATGTGGTTGATTCTGAAGACACTGAATTGAACCTGAGCCTTTTTTAGATTCAGGGATATTTGTCCTTATACATTATACAATACATTTTTCATTACTAATAAATTGTAACATTGACTGCTTTTCCATTTACTTTATATCTGCTAATGACATATTATAAGCATGGAGGCCAAGTGGTTAGGCATCTGTTTTGTAGACATGAGGTCATGGGTTTTACCTGCATCCATGTCTACCACCCTGCAATGGTTTGTGCCCCCAGGGATGCACCCTGCTTTGGAAAGTTTCCTGGTTCAAATTTGTGTCCTTGTGCAAGACACTGCACTAGCTTCTCAGGCACTGAAAATGGCTGCCCCCGCCCCGGGGGGGGGGGGGGGGGGGGTTATTTAAAAGCACAGAAGAAAATCCTCAGATGTGTACCCCAAAATGGGCCAAAAAACATATTTAATTTCCCCCACCCGTGTGCGCTAGGCTGCCTCAGTAGGCTCCAGTCCACCCACAATCCTACAAAGAATAACTGGTTGGAAAATGGGGGAGTGAAATTTTAAGATCAAATAGTTGAATTTAACTCATAAGGGAAAAGTGTTTTGAACATTTTTAACTCAGCCACAATCACAGGAAGTTCACAGCATTGTACTTATGAAAAAGCCTAAGACACAACACAAGGAAGCTGACCATAATAAGAGATACGTTAGATTTCTCTATATACTGTTTAAGTACAAAATAGACTTATATTAATTGTTATACAATCATGTATTTACCATAACAGCCCATTTACAGGCTGAAAGATTTTGGCCTAGCATCAGTCTGATAAAAACACAGTATTGCAGTAATACCGAACCATTACTGTGTCACAAAGGTTTCAAAACCGTTGCGTTTTCTTAATGACATTGACTGCAATGCTTTTTACGGCTATAAGGGCTTCGTTGCAAGCCTTTGAAATGTAAGACGGGGGGAGCAGAAATCCATAGCGACCATTGTCTTGCAGCTCAAATGTGAAAGAGTAATCAATCCCAAGGTTGTACGCCCAGTCATCAGACCCCCCTGGAGCAAGATCTATAGATGACAACAACAAAGTAATAGCGTTAATTTTACATACAATACCAACGAAAGAAACATATTTGATACAAAGTTTACACTGTAAGTCAAGGGGCAGTATCTTACAGAAAGATGTTGCTCCGGGTCCAAATTTATAATTGTTCTTGTAATACATTTTGATTTTCATCGTTGCTTCCTGCGCCAAGTCATGCTAAAAAAAACGTCAGTTAAGTGTAATGCCATTTTCAACAGTTAAATGAATCATCTTTAGTTAAGCAGCGCAGAGGACTCACTAATTCTTTAAAGTTGCGAGCTTCTTGGTAGGTGCAGGAATAGGGAAAAATTAGCATCTGAGAGTATGAGTGGATGGACAGGTACAGCTTCATAATATTCGTCTTGCTACGTAGGAAGTTGGAAACGGCCTCAGACTCCGGTTCCGACTCTGGAAATCTGCCGCAGTAAGTCTCGTCGCAAGGGTCATTAGAAGAGCCCGTGGCTGCGAGGTGAGCCACAGTAAAACGTCCGTGACGAACGTATCATTAAAACCCTCAGTTATTATTATTATTTATTTATTTATTTATTTTTACACAGAACAGAGAAATCAACCCTACGGTTACATGTGCATGATCAATTTTTATGTTAATAAAAAATAAAAAATGACGGCGAGATAATTTTCTTCATTACCAAGTTCGATGTTTGACAGCAAAGGGAAATTATACCACGTGCAAAGCATCACCCTCTTGGCCTCTGCTCAATTTTTTTATTGCTATACTTTCTCTGAAAATTTTATTCGAAAGTTTTCTTTTTTTCCTGGAAAGCTGAAGTACAGTAGCTTAGTCCGAAGTATGTAATAGTCTAAGTCTGTAAAAAAGTCGTTGTCTACAGGCAGTGAACAGTATAACAGAAAACAATTTTATCTTGTGTTAATAAATATATGATGTGAAACTGTTTAATTATTCAAACTCCCTAGTTTAGATGCAAATTGTTTTGATGTATTCTCTCAAGATATGTAATTCCAGCAAAACCCATGAAAACATTCCCTAACTACATGAGGAAAAACAAAGACATGAACAAATACACAATTAAAAAAAACTGTTTCAGTTTTAGCACACTTTGTTTCGTGGACACTTACTGCACCAGTTCGCATCGAAGTTTCTGTTGAGGTCTGTTCCGATACAGGTACTGTGCGGATGTCTGGACCGGTTCTTTCTCCACATTCGGTTCTGACCGAGAACGAAAATACACTTTAAGTTTCTGCAAAACTCTTTGCATTAGAAAATACAGCCAATTAGAATGTCAACCAAAATAAATATCACAAGTGCTTTAATGACTAAGAAATCACTAATTAGGAATGACATTGAATTTTGTAATCCAAAACTTTGAATTTCAGTTATTCTGCTGTCAGGTGCACAATGTGCACAAACCAACAGTGCAATGCAATTGGATCCTGGAAGGCAAGTCGTCAAAATTCGAGCAAGACCGATAATTGTGCGTCATTCAAAATTCAAGCAAGATATGTAATTCTGTATCATTCAAAATTCGAGCAAGACCGATAATTGTGCGTCATTCAAAATTCAAGCAAGATAGATAATTCTGCATCATTCAAAATTCAAGCAAGCCACAATTCTGCATCATTCATTCATCATTTATTAGCACTGCATAGACAGTTTATCTTTAATTCGCAAAATAAGTACATAAATATTGGTATCTCTGTCCTGCAACACTCCCAGTTCATCGTCTTTTGTCAAAAAATAAATTAACAACAACAACAAAAATAATAAATAAATAATTTTGGTCTACTTTTGAAAGCATTTTGAAAGCCCCTTACGTCTGTCCAGGAATATTTATATCCGTCAGGATTCATAACTGGAAGCACGTACACGTCCAGGTTATCAAGGATTTCAGTGATCTCAGTGTTTTGATTGTAAAATGTAATTGACTGGAGAACAAAAGAGAAGGAAGAAGGATGCAGCACTTCTGACATTCTTAAAAATGTAATACAATCCTTTACTACTTACAGGAAATTGATAATTTTCTACAACGCCTTCAGTAGCTTCATAAATGCACGTTTTTTGTGTGTGTGAAAAGCTGACAACATTAAAAGCCATTATACATAAACGATTAACATGAATCAACGGGAATGCAGATGCTGCTCCGTATTGGCTAAGCTTAATTTCTAGTTAACGGTGTCGGCGTTTGCATGGCGTACTGACATATTGAACAAACCACAGGCAAAACGCGGGCGCGATCCACTCTCGGGCATGGATGCCACAGTCTATCCACATGGCTCTCTTAGGCTGGGCCCCTTTACCCGACAGCTAGGAGAAACAATAACAAGTATGTCTTTTAACTAATTAGGCAAGGGGGTCACAGTTAGTTGGACTACACTTTAAAAGTACTAAAACTTAAGACACGAATAAAAGCCGTTGGTCAGTCAGTGTAAGAGCAAATACTGATTTAAATTCATTCTATGTATACTTTTACATTATACTGTTGTTTTGTGTAGAATGTAAGAGGCCAAAATATCCAACACGTTTACCTTTAACACTAAAAGTGGGTGCTTCTCAAAGGAAGATCCGATCATTATGACCTTTACCATTTTAGGATATTCCTGAGTTGTTTTATTGACCCAGTGATAAATCTGTGTGGAGACATGCATATCTCAGTAAGTTCAATACCCTTCATTTGCACAAATGTGCTTCAGTTTACTATAAAAAACTGAAATTCCTATAGCAACGCATTGGTCGCATTGCTCTGTGCTTTTCCACTATGAACTGAATTATTAACTGAAGTACCGTATATCTGCTAATAAAGTGTCTTGTAATATAAATGGTTGTAGCCTCACTTCCTCCAAAGAATGGTATCTTTCATAATAACTTGACATGGTCCTAGGGTCTTTGAAGTCATATTTGGTTTGCTGGTTAATCAGCTCTTGAGTGTTTTCTACCAAAACTCTGAAAAAGACATTTAAAATTTTTTAACTCCTCAGCATACAGTACATACATACATACATGCAGACAGTATACAGTATATAAGAGTATAAAATACAGTTTATATGAGTATAAAGACCAATAATGATAGATAGACAGTTCACATAAATAGGGAAAACACCTGCAGTTGTAATCATGTGTCTCCATCACATTTAAAGTGAAATCTGCTTTGCACAAGTCAGAAACTCCATATGTACCTTTTACACTAAAGAGTGTCTAAAAAATCAGACCAGGTCATCCAAACAAATCACCTAATTGCATCATCAAGTGCCTTCATCAGATGTGTCACAAAGGCACAGACCTGTAGACAAACTGGTGGCTGTCCAGGTATTCCTTAATGGCGGTCTGTCTGGAAGCAGGAACGAACATATGGACCTCCGTGTCGACTTTGATTTGATTAGGGGAGGCAGGCTGCCACAGTATGGTCTAACACAGGAACACACACCAGAAAATACCAAAGCTTCCAATGTGACTCCGAAAGCCAAACTTTGTGACAAATAGCGGTGCAGTATAGACACACTCAAATTTATAAAAAATGACTAACTGGTGAATAACCTCATAGAGTCTGGTGACGTTCTGTAGAAGCTCCACTTCCTTTTCCTGTCTTGGACTGATTGACAGAACATGGTCGCTAAAACAGAGCACAAAAATCTTTATTTGGGAAAACAGCACCACAGACATTTATTTGGGTTGTTCATGAGGACTTCATTACATAATTAAATTTAAGGGTTTTTTTAAGTCCTGACGCTCAGGAATTTTAAGGTCATTACTGTGAATCGTTAACACTAACCATGTTTTTGAGTAATAAAGGTCACAAGAGGCATTTAGCTAAATATGATGTACAAAAATATACAGTGCTAGATACAGTATCAAACTTAAAGACATAAGACCAATTTATGTATATCTAATGCAAAGCAGTGCTCAATTATTCTACCATGATCACCAATTATAGAACTATATATAGAATATGTAACATCATAAATGCCAGTCGCAGTTGCAAATTAAGTGTATTTTGGTGTTGCATGGTCACAAATACATGAGCAAAACCTGTACTGCCTGTTGACTGGTCTTTTGAAAGAATTATTAAAAGTTTTTAGACAAAAGCCCGAGTGAGACCTGGCTATAGGAATAAACAAGTAAACAGCACAAACACAAACTTACGTTGTTGCACATTTGTTTTCTTTGATGAGTAAACCGATAAGAATAGCGAATGTTACAAAGAGCTGCATTTTCCATATGTTTAGCAGTAACACATTGGTGTAACTGTGGCAGGGAGTCCTGTTGGTTTACAGACATGTTTACTCCCTGGTTAAATTTTAATTACACAGCCACATATAAGAAAGTTCGATTCCAAAGTGAATATTCTGCGTTCTCTTTCACATACTAACAAATTTAAAATGTATGAAATACAAATTCATAAAGAGGCATAGCAAGTAATTTGCACTATAAACTGTCCACATTGGATAGATAAAATATGATTTTCAGGTTTTGCACACAACAAAAACTATGCTCATTGCAATATGTGTTTTTGAACTCAGCTCAGCTGTAGAATAGGTTAAGTAAAACTAGGAGATGTTCAGTCTTAAACTATCTGTCTTTGATTATGCACACATGAGTCATGTTGCTGTAGTCACAGATGGCTATATTTATATAATAGAGACAGGGTGGTAGGAGGTGTAAATAAAACTGCTGTGTATCTCCCTGTAACTGGCCTTTTATCATTTTGTTGATAAGTAGGACAGGATAGCCATTGACATGCAAAGTTACAACACAGATAAAAATGCTCTCAGTCTTTTATCATTCAGATTCAGGTCCACACTATTTGCCATGTGTAACAAAGTGCAATGGAATTCTAATATGCATGTGTTTTACTTGCCTTCCGGAGACATTTTGTGTTAGATACTGGCAGACCTGATATTCTTTTTGAATCTTTCTAGTCAAACTTTGTGCTGATTCCGAAATAACTTTCAGTTGCTAAACTGTTAAATTTTTCTGTATATTCGTTTCAGTTATGTGAGAAGGTATTAATTCTGTACACGGTACGTTGTAATGTGAATACCAAGGCACTTAACGTCGCTGACCATCTCTACAGCTATTCGATCAGTGTAGTTGGGGTCAAGGTCCATTACCTTTTCCTTTGTTTTGGCAACACTGAGGGAGAGGTTACTGTGGTGACACTAGTGTACCATGCACATAGGAACATTTTTAGATGTAGGCCATCTAGGTGACCGCCTAGAGCACCATATCATGGAGTGGTGCCAGATGGAAATTGACTCAGTATGTAGTCCAGGGGAGGTTGCCAATTACTGTTTTGTCTAGAGCAACAAAATTAACAGAAACGGCCCTGGGGCGACCTCATCTTCAGTACAACATCCAAAAACTGCAGCATCACCTACATATTTGTAAATAGTGTTAACTTGTAGACATAAAAAAGTGGACATCTCACTTTAGGGTCTTCACTAACTTCTCTAGCAGTAATAGATTTATGTTGGAAATGTTAACTGTATGTTATACCAATGTCCACTAGATGGCAGTAGCCTGCATTCCCAGAATTCCTGGTCATCCAGCTCCCTTTTAAGTTATTGCAAACTCAGTGCTCTTTGTTTTCAGTTTATTATTTTTTGTGTTATATTTTGTGCTTTTTTCTGTGTCATTATGATTCAACATTTCAGAAGAATACAACTAGGCATACATTAGAAGTGTAATAACACTAACTTCAATAAAGATACTTTATTAATATTTTAATTTTATATGCAATACTTAGGATAGACAACAGAAAGGTCTTTGTGTGGACAGTATAAATGCAACAAATATACTATATTATTACTCTAAACACAAGGATTCATTTTAAGTAAGTAATACATTTTATTTCAATTATTACAAAATGTTAGTAGACAATACAAGTAACATTGGAAATAGGAACAGAGCTCCATTTCCAATTTTGTCTCAAGTACAGGAGGGTTGACAGGTTCAGATGGAGCAGACATTGTACAGCCTTTACACAGATACAGTCTGACAGAGGATCTGCCCAAAAATACTATCCACAAACTAGGAAATTGTGACTCCTATGTGTGCGCTAAAATCAATTGGCATAGAAAAGGACATGACAAGAGGTTATTCAGAGACATATATCTTTTCATAAGTTTTGTAAGGATAATGACTGCCAATTACCACACGTTTTTTTCCAGATTTTGATGTTAGTGTTAAAACAATAAAAATATCCTTGAATAGGAGTATATGGAAAACAGCAAAAGTTTCCCAAATGTAACTGCACCCTTACTTTTCTGTATAAGAATCACTTTGCTACAAAAATAAATGTGTTTATCATAGAACACGTAACCAGTACGAACACTTTGCTGATACCGATGTCATGTAAAAGGTGTTTGCATTTTCCTAAAGAAAGTCTGTTAAAAACAATATTACATACAAACACATTTATTCAATTTTGAACTGAGTAAATCTTAGTACTGCTGCTACTTTTAGTGTTAAAGGTAAACTATTCTATGTTAACCTTTGCCCTTATCAATACCTATATTTATATTTACGGCTTTTAAATTATTTACTTGCATCTTTAGTGCTTGCCAGTGAAAATTACTTGACATCTATAAATGTGAATAGATGACAGAGATTCCAATTAAAATATTCACAATGTCCATGTTCAACAGCTAAATGTAATTCTTATTTCAGGTATTAAAAAAGCATTTTATGCATACTACTAAATGTGACGTACTTTTGCCCTTGTATCCCTGGACACTATTATTCTTCAATGGTTTTTAACTTGCTGTGCAAGTAAACTGTTAAAATGTTCTTAGAATAAATCTGTTCTTAGGAGTCTTTCAGGTTTAAACCACTCAACAAATCAACTCTTTTCATAAAGGGACAATATACTGAAAACGCAAGACAATATAACAATTTACAAAGCTGAGATGTTCAAAAAATTAGCTGGAAAAATACATAAGATTAAACACACCTCTGAAAAACAAGCATTTAAAAAAGGTCCACATAAAAAAAAAAACCAACTGCTGAAGACAGCAGTCCCAGCTGAATAGCAGAGCCTCAACAGAGGTAACCCTAGTTACTGTGAAATAAGTCTGTCAAAATATGAGTCAGATAGAGATTGTGTGAAGCAGGTCCTATTTGCACCACACACGAAGTGCAGTCTACCCTGCAACACAAAACAGTGTAACATGCTTTATTTGGAACATGTTAAAAGTAGTTCTTTGACAGCTGCCAACACAGGGCAGGACAGTTCACTCTTTAATTTATGGTTTGTTTCATAAAGGCATAAATTTTACTGCATGAACAAAACCTTGACAAGGGTGGCAGTAGGTGTAAACAGAGGGTTTTAAGACAGACCGTTTTACGCAGTAGGTCACATAGGAATGCTGTGTTTTCGAGATACTCCATGTACTTAGCTAACTGTGAGACAAAGCAATGCCCTTTATGTCAATAACAACCAGGAATTTCTCTCAGTACAGGTGTTTGAGGAATAAAACACCATGACGTTAGGTGCCCACATATATAATTACAAGTGCTAATAGACTGTGTAGTTGTGGGCAGGATGACACATGGTGACACCCATATGGTAATATTTCCCCCAAGGGAATAAAAAAAAACATGCAGTACTTTTTTTTAAAGTAACAACAACGTGATACGGATTCCCTGCTGAACTGGTTAAACAAGTTTTAACATTTGTGCTTAATAACTGCGTCTTGACCACTGGAAACTGCATTGAACAGATGAATTCTCAATGTTATTTTACCCTTAAAAGGAAATCCATTAATTAAAGTCAGCATAAATATAAAAACTGCAAGGTAATTTTTGTTTTATTTTTTAAGGTTAGTACTCCACAAAAGCAGCCGTCTGGAAAGTTTGCTGTCCAAATTCGTCTTCTGGTTGCATTTTTCTTCACTTCAGAACAATACTGCAGACATTGTTCTCATCTACAATTGGACGGCAATTTGTCAGTTTTAAAGTTATCGTAAAACATACGTTCTTTATACTTAAATCTCATTACATGATATTAACATTAAACACAATGTTAAATTACACACTTATTAAAAGCATACCGTTTACAATGTTGATAGTAAAGCAGGTCTCTTCAGTAAAGTTCTGTACCATCTACAAAATATTGAAAGTCCACTTTTAGAGCTACTACAAAAAAATTTATCAGAGACTTTGCATGATTCATCTATTTGCATGGACTCATCTACATACAGTGGGGTATGTATGGAGACCAGAAGGTCTTTGAATGTGGTGTCCGGCATTTGGAGTCCATTGTCAGTCAGTGGTTGCATTAAGTTACAGGTAACATACATACATAAGGTACAGATAATTATATATTTCAGGGCCACAAATAACTATACATTCAGGTGTTGTATCTTCACACATAAAACTCCATCATAATAGATTATAATCATGGTGAAAAATGAAGAAAGGTGTGACTCGCTGTTCTCATTGGCTGATAAGTGTCACATGTTCTCCTCACCTTGTCAGAAACAAGCACATGGATTCCTGAAGGGGCTTGTTTGTACACCTGGTTAATCTGCATGGGAGGCATGTTGCAGAAGTGGGCAATCTTCTCTGTCAGCTCCACAACGGTCAGGTCATCCAGGTACAATGCGTGGTAGACATCACCTAATACAGCTAGGGGGAATACAGCCAACCAAAGCACTAATGATTCAGTAATAACTGGTGCATTAACTGCTTAAGAAGTCCTTCTGTTAAATTTCTAATTTCACGTAATTTCAAGTGAAATACACATAACTGCCAGTGTTGATTTCTAACATCATAGCCAGAACAACGTTAAGGCTGGCATGCGGTACACTGGCCTGTAACACTTCTATTGCTAATTTGCACATAGCATCAATACCACTGCTTTATGACAAATAATGTGGCATCTTATTGAACCAACCCACCATCTTCACCTCCTGACTTGGCCTTCTGCTCACACACGTAGACAGTCAGCCGAGGTTGCACACACCTAAGAGGAGGTAAACGCAACAGAAAATACATATACTTCAATCTGCTTGGAAAGGACCGCAGAGTGGTCAAGTGTAAGCGTCAAATGTTCGTTACTTGATGGAGTGAAACCGATGTGGTGTTTTCCTGGTTCTCCTGCTTTTGTGACTGACCTTCCTTTGACGGTATTAAAGAGGCGAATCCCATCAGCAGTGCCACAGATGAGCATTAGATCTTCCTTGGTCATCTTCAGTAAATCTGCACCTACAGCATTAAAAGAAGTTCCCAGAGAACCGCGGTCAATAAGTTATTTTTCTAGCCCTCAGTTAGTGAAGCACGATGTCATCCCAAAAGAGAGGAAGATGATTTTCAGCATGTTTCAGATGGTAATTATCACAGTTTTAAATTTTGGTTGTACAGAGTGCAGGTGAAATTATTACACCACAGCCTTGAAATAAAGGTTGGTTGTTTGTAGAAATCAGTTCATTTAGTTGCTTAGGCTCGCAGAAGCTGAGTGTGTACATTGTGTTTACTGTGCCATAGTGTTAGGTTTCTGAGAGAGACAAGGTGAGCACTCCTCGACCTTAGACACTATACCCCCTCAAAAAATATATATATATGTGTGTGTGTGTGTGTGTGTGTGTGTGTGTGTGTGTGTGCATGAAGCCCCAGCTTATAGATGTTGCATTATACAAAACTGCATTAATGTAATGCAGTACGTTCCACACTGAATTACCATTACAATAAGGCATACAATAACAAACTAACCATACAGTGCAGCCTTATTTACATGCTTTCAGTTTTTAGGCAAAGGTACAAAACAGATAATTCTGAGACCACTTATTCAGGTTAGAGTGTCACAGAGCCTGGAGGCTATCGCTACACCTTTTGCAGGATGCCAGTCTAGTGCAGATCCCAGTGAACAGGTAGCAGTTTTCAGCAGTACTTAGGCTTCCATACCTACCAGTGAAACTGGAGAAGATCCGACAGAACTGGGAGAACCCATGCCTAACTAGCCACTGCTGCGTGTCCTGGCTGGAGGACGCAGGGTGGAGGAGCTATATTTCAAAGAGATGAGGGTCTTGAACTCAGCAATCTTAAGCGTATGATGAAGGACAAGGATGCAGAATTAAAACCAATATTTCTCCACACTCACATCAGAGCAGCTGGACAGCGGCAGCTCCTCCTGCTGGTCGGGGGAAGAATTTCTGCAAACAGCACAGAAGAGTCAGTCAGCCTGTGTTGCTACAAATTACAAAAGACATGAAGTTCCAGTGACAGCACATCAGATATTTAAAATAGGGCCACTGTGACCAGCGGGAGAAACAAACCTGTCAATCACACTGTAAGGGGCGGCGGAGCTGCGATAGATGGGGGAAGGCATGCTGTTTGGGCTGCTGTTGCAGGGGGGGTCTGGCCAGGAAGAACACTTTGAAAAACCATGGATAATAATAAGGAAACATACAAACACATACAGACATTTAGTCAATTAGTTTACCAGAATTTTGGTTACTTGTATGAACACTTGTTTAATTGGTACTGCTGTTTTATCAAGAGTCAACATTTAATGTACCAAAAGAATGAGCACAAGATGACACTGACCATCTGAAACCAAGTACTTCATACTCTGTGATGGTCAATTAGTTGTGTTACCTCTTTAAGTACTGTGGTTTCATAGGATGGATGATATTTTTCCTTCTCTTGAAAAGACATTTTCTCTATTCTGTCTCTGTCTGTCTTTAATTTGCGATCTGCTCCCTTGGGCTATAGGGAAAGACACGATACAAATCAAACAGAACTTTTAAGCCATTTGCGTTTCTAAACTGTGCCTCACCGCTGCAGGACTGACTCCTTTACCTTAAATACTTTGACCTGGCAGCTAGCAGAATGAACATGTTCTGTGTATTCTTTGTTTTTATTCTGCATGAAGGTATCGATCTGGATCCTGAAAGGCACCCCCTTCTCTCCGCCATGCTTCCGAGGAGTGAATTCCGTGCTGATGCAATTCACCTGCAACGAGGCCCACCACACTGCTATAACGCATGTTATCATTATTGTCATAACTCATCTTTGCAGCTTTACACCACGGCCAAAGTGAAGAAATTTGTGACTGTGAAATAAAAACCAAAATAATTAAACAAAATTCCCTGTACAATACCTGCACAAACACACAGGCGTTCTTTAGAGGTTCCCAGAGAAATTCGACAGTGTTCAACTGCATGGGGTGAGCCTGGGGCTCCAAAATTCCCACTGAGAGGGGCACGTCTGCAACCAGCCAATCAACAGCATGAGTCAATTGTTCTCCATTATGAAATTAAGTATTTGATAAGTTCAGCTGCTTAATATGAGGCGAATGTTGTCTTATGTGTTGATCCTCCGTACAACTTGTCCTGTGTGGTGTCATGGGGAGTCTGATCCTAAGCCAGTGAGTTTAGAGCACAAGGTGGGGGACACCCTAAATGGGGTGCCAATCCATCACAGGGCACAATTATACCTAATCATGCACTATATGCAATTTGGAAACACCAATCAGCTTACAATGCATGTTTCTGGACTGTGGGGGGACTGGAGTACCCAGAGGAAGCCTACAAATCATGGGGAGAACATGCAAACCCCACACACACACATACATACCACACCAGATGAAAGATTTGAACCCCCAGCCCTGTAGGTATGAGCCAACAGTGCTAACTACCAAGTCACCACGCCCCCCTTTACAAGCACAAATATTTACAAGTTATGATCAAAGCAACAACACATGCTAACAACAGAACTGCTGTGTAGCCTGAATATGTATTTAAAAAATAATTATCACCGAATGCTTGTCACATGGCGATACAAATCTTTTGTGTTTAGATTCAGCCACCATTACAATGTTCATGGGCTGAACCATTCTGTGCTCCTATCCAAACCTTTCCTGTCAGAACACGTAGGACTTACCAATATCCAGGATTCGGTCTCCAGGTCGACTCCACCTCCACCCCTCCAGCTGCTGGTGCTCTGTGTACTGCAGACGCCGGTCATGGAACACCACTCGCACAACGCTCTAAGAATATGGGAGGTAAAGCAAAATCATCAAGGCATTTGGGCTGTTCACTGGGAGGACAGCAACCCCAACACTTGGGCCTCAAATCGCCAGCCGCTGAAGTCTCGAAGCGGTCACACTTACAACAAAAAAATACAATAATACTTAAACACAAAGACCCAATGTCTATGCAAATATAAAACTTTAAAGAAATAAAATGGCTCCAAGCAACACCTGGAACCCTAGAGCTGGCAAACTGCATGTAATTCCAGTGTATGAAAGTACAATACATGATTGTCTCAATTAATGAGATGTGCAAAAAGGAGTAGACACCAATTATAAAATACTAAAAGAGTTTTATGTGCAATTAATATTACAATATTAATTTAAGAGTATTTTGTATTTTGATTTTAAAGAGCAAACCTATTCAAAAATAGTAGGCAACAATGAAGATTTTAAAAGGTGTAGCATTTATAATTAAGATTAAATCTCATGAATAAGCCCCATATCCTTAGAAGGAATAAATGAGCTGTCCAAAATTCCACAAACAGAGACATTGGTGGTGCAATATCTTCTGTTAGTACTGTTAAAAATGTCAAGGAAAGATGAGAAGCTGCAGGAAGGTACCAAGGCGTCCAGTTTAGTCAGTCCCACAAATGAAATGAAAAGTAGAGTTCAGAGAGAACCTATGTGTTCACGAACTAAAGACAAGGAGTAGCAGTAAATGAAAGAATTATGTTCATATACATTTAACCTTTAACCTACCTTCACATATTTGCTGCTTATATCTGTATACTCCACTAGTTTTCTGTTAATCATACGGATTTCGTAGGACTGACCTACATTTTAAGACATTAAAACAGACCTCATTATAATTTAAAATGTATTTATTTGATCAAAAACAACAGGTATGTAAAGAAATGCCAAAAGTACACACGCATTTGCTGTAAACTTTACATACTTATTGCAAAATGATGGTGCCAGATTAGGTGTCACAATACTTTGTTTTCTAGATGATGTTGCATCAAATGAGTAAATAAACTGAAACTTTATGATGAAGACCACAAAGTTCATTTGTTTGCTATGTCGATACGGAAAATATAAAGAATGACAAAATTGCGTCTAAATTTGCTAAAAATGTTTCTATTACAAAACAGCTGTTTGTAACACAAAGTAATAGGATACATAAATATGTCTGACCAAAATATGGTTCAGTACATTTTTTACAGATGTGCAGCAAACACAAAAGTGTCAGAATTACATTATACTGCTGCCTTGCTGAAAAGCAGAAACTGGGTCATCAATTCAGATCAGTGTTTAACAAGCTTGGTGACAGAGTCAGCCGTGAGCATAGGCTGAGGATAGGCATGTTAGGGGCACCGTCCGCCCATAGGGGCGCCACTGGCGCACCAAATGAGGGAAGAAAAAAAAATATAAGGGGCACCAGATAAAATCTTGCCTAGGGCACCAAACTGGTATCTGCCTGGCGTTATACCAAAACCATTCACGTAGTCTTTGTTAATTTTGCTTTTGTAAACATATGCATAAATGTTGCCATAACTACATTGAAAAGGTCTGTTGAAATAACATTTTTAAAATTCACATTTGCTTCACTGTAAAACGTGATGAATGCTATTTTCACTTACGATTTCAATCAGGAATTTAACCGAATTTTGCAGCAAACGTTTAAGGTTTTGCTTCCCAGATAGAGGCATGAATTGTTTTATTGAGAACAATGAAGACTTTATTCAATCATTAACTTGTATGTGGAAAGCAAAAGTCGTCAATTGGAAATGAAAATAAAAAACTGCGTTTATTGCTCTTTGCTCTAAAACCTTCCGTGTGTTTTTCCTTCATTAAACTTCTTTACAAATATCAAAAATGTGTAGCTACGTACCTTGCAGACAGTGAAAATAATGTCAAGGAGCAACGTTAAAGTATTGTGTTTTTGTTATAACAACAATACCACAGACATAGATACCACATAACTAAATTTTATTGCTAACTTTTAAGTATTGATACAGCTTTTAAAGTCAGTCAATTTCGTTTGATCCATGTAGGCTTTTGCACTATGCAAAACTTTAGGTATGCTCACCGTATTCAAGGAACAGGTCAAAGAACAGAATGTAGATATATTATATTCCTTTACACTTAAACATTTAAATCGAAATACTCAAATGAAAATCTTGGGAACCAATAACGCAAACATTTCTTTTTATTTAGTAATCACTATTTATACTATTTAGAAAATACCAGTATTGATTCAATACACTTCTCTGATTAATCCTTACAGTGGTGAGAAAAATTAATTTTAGTTTTCAAAGGACAGTGCACAGTTAGGTAAAGAAACTGTACCTTGATTCAGGTACGTGAGGGTTTCATCGTGTAGCTTTACAGATGGTGACGTTGCTGTGCAAAGAATATATTGGAAAGGTGGCATTTTACCGCTGTTCTCGTCGCATGATTGATCATTCTTCTGCTTGAGAAGTGGCGTCAGTGCTTCCCTGCGTAACGTGACCCAAAACGCAAAGCAAGCGTATCATTACATTGAATACTTTACGGGGGAAAAAAAATACTGTCTGTTAGGCTTACGCCCCTACATATCTCACATACCATGAACAGTTTCTCCGAAAAAGACACTAACGTATAATGTTTTAAATACATATGCTACGGGATCAGCTAACACGAAAACAAACGCAAGTCGTTTATTGAAAGCACGTCTTTAATGATGTCGTAAGGACCAAACAATTTGATTAATCGTTCGTTGTTCTCTTCTGCATCTGTTATCCGCGATTGTCACAACGCCATCACATGCAAAATGATAAAACACATTAAATGACTATCAGAACACAACAAAATTCCTGGTCTTTATAGCCTACATGTACAATAGCTGTGGATGCATCAGCAGACTAATTAAGTACTGGTAATTAAGAAATACAGTCAAGTTCACATTACGTAACCATAAGTGATAGGGACCCAGGTGATATTAACCAGGTGGATAAAAAAACACTTGCATATATCAATAGAATGAATTAAAAAAAACTGCATACATCAGTAGAACGAATATTTAAAAATTCAAGTCGCCACAACATCCTTTTACAGAATGTCATACAGCTGTATTTAGTTTCTGTTTTTTCAGGTGTAATAATTATAAAAACAAAATACGCACAAATCATGAATGGTGTAAAGTATTTGTTCCAAATCTTACTTCAGTAAAAACGGAAGTAACTTTCACTATAATCAGGTCTTTGTTCACATAATATATAAACTGAAAAGTAGTTTTTAAACATTTTAATCTCGACAGTCACCAGTACTAAATCCGCGAATAACTGGGTAATGGCCACAGAAACAATGAGAATGTGATGAACTGTGAATATTATCCAGTTCAAACTGATCTTAGTTACGTAATTACGGTGATAAGTTGCCAGACAGGATTTTCTTAATAAGGTGACAGTGAATTTAATTAAATTAAATTTGACATTTTGATTATATACTGTAAACAAAACTGTAAATGAAATGTAAATATAATGGCACAAAAATACCTTACTTTAAATATCCCGAAGCTGAATGTTGGTGATATGATACAGGTTGAGAGTGCCAGAACAGCATGTTTACCGATGCACGGCTCAGGACATCAGAACGGAGGGAAACACGCTGACACCTCGTAATGTATCGGCAACACACACGCACACACACACACACACACACACACACACACACACTCTCTCTCTCCTCCCCCCATGCATTCTCACATTGCAAGACGCTCTTACGTCTTTCGCTACGTGCAAACGGCGCAGAATACGAGTATTAAAATTTTATTTTCCGAATTTGTAAATAATATAACACCAGTAAAAAAGTCAATACGTGACTCTGTGTGTGTATGTTGTTTTAACATGTGTGCATAACATATTTAAAAACTTAAACGTATCGACGTCTGTTCAGTTATTTCTTATAATTTATAAAATACGTGACAGACGCACAATATCTCTCTCTCTCTCTCTCTCTCTCTCTCTCTCTCTCTCACACACACACACACACACACACACACACACACACACACACACCAGGATCTCTGTAAGATTTAATGTTTTACCTGGCATGTTCCAGCACCCAGCTGTATTTGTACTATACAAAAGTCAATGAAGTTAATAATTTACCTGTTTTGGAATTACTGCCAACTACCTTCAGCTACGCTATGGTTTCCCTATGTTTTATATACAACGTGTAATTGTCCTGTATTTGTGATGTCTATGCAAGTAAATATTTAATGCCAAACCAGACATACATGTTACAAATCAGGCAGGTTAAAAAATAAACCTGTTCATCGTGTTTATAATTCTGCTCGATCATCATTATTGTTCATTCACAACATAACAATGAAATCCCAGCTACGACCACATTGGGTTTTTTTTAAATGGATAATAATTGTATTTAAGTAATATATGATGTAGGGATGCCCTGTGGTGGGTTGGCGCCCCGCCCTGGGTGTCCCCTGCCCTGCGCCCTATGTGCTCTGGGATGGGCTCCAG
>JABJVR010002542.1:0-17227 GCA_025773905.1 Chitala chitala
GGCCTTGTCTAGAATGGGGCAACTTCCACCATCTGTCCTTTGGGGCTTTGTTGACTCTTGTATGTATGTGCCTCCCCCAATCTTGGGGGCATTGAGGACTCTTATATGTGTGGCGCACTCTGGTGAGGTCCATGGGCACTGGGCTCTATGCTGACGGTGTCATCGGGTGCCCACGTGTGCCCGAGGGATGGATTGCTAATGTCACAGGGAAAGGTGGGGTGTGAAATAGGGGGTGGAGAGGTGTTCTCTTATCCCATTGGCTGAGAATTAATGAGATGCCTGCCTACGCTAGAGGGGTGCCACCTGTGCCATCCTCGCCCTGGGATAATGATGGCACAACCCCCCGCTCTCCTTTGTAATGATGAAGGATGGGTAACTGAGTCTGGTATGAGCGAGCCCATAAAATTACTGGCATTCATTGCCTGTTGATTGATTGCACTCTGAGCTTGTACTGTTATTTATACCGATACAGTTTTTGTGCACTGCTGTTTGTCCCGGGACGATGCCACACCTTGCACTGTTTTCTGCCGTCGCTTATCGTTCCCTTCCCTGGCCCCCGTTCTCCGCCCACCCCTCGCCTCCTCCATAGGTTTAAGTCTTACATGTTTATTTAATTCCACATTTTCTCTGCGATGTCATCCGCCGTTTTTACCACACTGTTTTTACTCAGCCCTGCACACTCGCTTATCTACAGTTCCGCTGCTGACGATGCGGCGTTCCCGTTGTGCCTGAGAGGGCACGCAGACCTTTGTTCATTATCACCTGTGGTCTTTACGAAAGCTCGTCCTGTTGTGAGATAAATGCTGTCTTCACACTTACTTTGCTCTGATATTGCAGTGTGGGCACAGATCTGCTGGCTGTCCTGAAGTGCTGCTTTCTGCTTCTGATTTTAGCCTCAGGTACGTTATCTGTCCACAGTGCACTGTGCTTATGGGAACCTGAGAACTGGGCTGCATGGTTGGCACTGGAGTGGCATCTCCCAGGCCCTGGAGATAATGTGCGGACTGGAAGGAAGAGTAAAGGGTAGATCTAAGCAGATCCAGTTTGACTCTGTTAAACAGGTTTAAAGGAGAGTTGATTAGGCTCTTAAACAAGAGGTACTGAAGACCAGGTTTAAAAGAGGACCAATTACACTCACAAACTAGAGGCAATGGAAACCAGGTTTAAAGGAGACCCAAACAGACTCTCAAACGGGAGGTGCTGGAGACCAGCTTTATAGCACACTGAGTTCCCAACCCTGAAGCTGCTGTCTCATTATAAACTCAGCTTCACTGTCCTCCTCTTTAAGCTGCTACCTCTTACTGACAGTAACACATAATAAAGGCGAGGGTATTTTTACATTTTACATACATTCATGCAGGTGTGGTCATTGTTTGGTGTTTGCTGCACCATTACTGATGATACTTGGCGTACATTTGCATTCCAAATGAAGCATTTTGTCGTGCCGAGGAATCCACGAATAAATCGGTGGGCAGAACCTACCTGGGTGGAGACGAGACAGGTGCAACTTTCCCCTGGGAGCAGTTTGGTAAGACACCACTTTCTGCAGCAAGAAGCTCATTATCACTATAGCTTCCTCGTGGTCTGGAGCAGTCAGTGAGAAGGTAACAAAGGTCTTTGCACAGAACTTGTTATGGTCTTGATAGAATCAGCTCTCCAACATCTTGTGTGAGGTTTAAATCCCTGTTGTAAATCTCCATTCTGCATTTCAACACACCTTTTTTCTGTCTGCAAGATCTGCTGGGTACATGGTGTAATTTTTTATGGGAACGCAATCATACCTGGTGTGCTGTTGCCATGTATTAGGAGATGTAAACATTATTCAGCTGTGAAGCTACCAAGGTCTGCGTGATTGCCCATGCTCTGCTGCAAAACTGCAAAACTGCAGGACTGATGTGAAGATGCGAGTGGCAATGGATAGGGGCTGTGAAGGAAGCCCCGAGCCATTCAGAGTGAAAAGCATTACTTAATTAGCTGCTTTGAACCAATCAGGGTGAAAAACATCATTGACTCCTTTGAGCCAATCAGGGTGAAATCACTTCATTAGTTCCTACAGTCCTCAACTCCTCACCTGAAAATATGTGTTACTTTGAAATTGTGCAGTTAAGCTGAGCCTAGTTACTAATGCCGGTTTGCTTCTGAAGGTCCTGCAGACGTAACGAGTATGACGTCCACAGCCAATCAACAGGGTGTTGTACTGGACCAGAATCTAACATAGACAACACAGCAACACAATTATAATTTCTTTGTAAGTGTACCCACATACCAAAAGACATCCACCTGTCCACTTGTACAGTTGTCAGTTATAGTTTAGGTAATCATTTGTGAGAAATACGAATGTTCCCCAAAGCTTAACATGGTTCCCTTCAAAAACAGTGAGTCTCCGCCATTATTCATAATTCTCTGAGGCGTCAAGTTTATTCCATCCGCACATTTCTCACATCATGTAAAAGCACCAACGTATTTTAATGCGTGTGACCGTTTGTTCATGAGTCATCATATTTACCGAGTTACACTGCTTTAATGGCTAAGGAAGGCCAGAAATCATATATTTCGTCTCTTTCTGCCAGATGCCTTATCCTGTTCATTGATTCTGTTTTCTCTTACTATTACATTACAGAATGCAGTGGCTGCATTTCATGTAACTGGAAACTCTCAGCTGAACTTTACACCAAATTCAGTCTTTGAATCATGAGATCTGGTTGGGCTGAAGATATATTCGGGAGAGGCACTAATCTGCTTTCGTGTAATTTTATAAGCAGGTCGTTATCTCTGCTCTTTCTGCCTTTTTTTCTCTTTGGCATGTGTATGTGACAGCCAGGACAGTGGGGGGCACAGTCTGGATACTAATACCTCAGTTGAACCAGAAATCAGTTGAGTGTTTGCATGTTTGGAGTAAGTATCTCTATGGTAAAAATCCTGGTTTATCAGGACAAAAGTCTGATTAGTCCCGCATGTGTGGGGCTCAGGTCTTCAGCTAGCTGCAAGGGTTCGAGCCCCGGCAGGGCCACCTCCATTACACCAGGTCGACCTGTCCTGAGCAGTTTTGTTGGAGGACATGCCAGAGACACGTGCTGGATTAATTAAATCTCAGTTCACCAGTATGGATCGCTCTGTGCTTTTGTACTAAATGTGCTGACACAACCTCATGTTTGAATTTTAAATGCTCCAAAACCACTTATAGCTGAAATCTTCTATATCATCGATGTCATTGCTAAATTTTAAACGTTCGTGTTTCCTGTCCACGTCCGTGTTTGTTAAAATTCCGTATTTCTTACGTAAAAGTTAATCGATCGATCCTGGACAGGGTTGTTGACAGGAGTCTTGAGTGCTCGGGATGTTACGACATTTAGCACAGAATGTGTGCTCTGGTTGGCAGGCTGGAGCATCCTGAGGGGGGTGGGGGGAAAGGGGGTGCGGGTTTCCTCCAGTAACTGGGCCAGTGTATGCTTGGGGCAGAACCATCTGATATATAAGGACATATGTATAACAAATTCATTCCCGTGACATGATTACATGAGGAACCCCCTGGGGTTTGAGTTGGGGGGATTGGTGAGTCGTCGAGTCCCGACCAGGGGTGGGGAAGTAACACTGGGCCATTGCTGTGTTTTTGTGGGGGCAGATAGTTTCCCAGAACTTTGAGCCAGGATGTTAACATTTCCTACAGGTGCTGACACCACTGCTCTGTGTGTGTGTGTGTGTGTGTGTGTGTGTGTGTATATGTCAGAGAAGACACACTCAAGAGAGCTTTTTTCTCTTATACTATCCAGACGCGACCTTTCAGAGATCCTCTGGGGAAGTGGATTAGCTTTGCCCCAAGCCTATCCTTCAGCTGTGTCCATGCACCTTATCTGGGGGGGTGGGGGGGGGTGCCATTTCTTTTAATTTTATTGAGAGGCTATTTCAAAGCAGACCTTAGAGCCGTGGTGCTGATGATGTCAACTGCATTTCCGGTCACCTTGGACATATTTTATGCTCCTAATGTCGCCCCCTCTTTATCGCTGTCTTGGTCTCCCTGCCCCTCTGTCGAACCCTCCTTCTGTGACAGTGGTCACGCCTCATCACGCCACATGCTCGTTCTGCCTATTCCACACATGCTCCACACCTCTGCAGCACGACTTTCAAAGCGTCACATTTCTCCGCCCACCCCTGATATCCTGACAGGTTCTTGTTTGTTGAGATACCTTTGTGAGTCTCCAAGATGTATGTCCAAGATCTAAGTGTTTCCAGCACAGCTGATAGTTCTAACTAGCCACTTATTGGTTGTTTGCTTGACTGGGTCTGACTGTTAACAATTTTAATATAGATTAATGGTTCATAAACTTCTTAATCTGAACACCAAAATGGGAATTTTAGGACCTGTTCTGGGACACAATAATGTAAACATTTCTGATTTCTGTTCTATATATTTTGTTCTAGTATTTTAGCAAGCAATCGTAAGTTAGTCCAAGACCCAGTTTGGGTCGTTGGCCAGAGTTTAAGAATTAATTATGTGTAAGGTGTTGTACATTCATAGACTACAGTTTTATTGAATAAGCAGTCCCTTTGTTGGTGTTTTGCTGAGAGAACCCTGAGTGATGACTACCTCACCAACCCAACTCGTACAAGAACACAAATCTGTGTTTGCTTGTGGCTTTGGACACGAGAGTAAGGCTGTTGAAATGATGACATGCTTGTCTAAACATTATCTTTTGTTTCCAAACGTTTTCAGAAGCGCTGTGCAGTCTGTTTCCAGTTAACTTGCTGTTGGCCACCATGCAACTTTAATTTGTTCAGCCAAAACTCCTTGGCATTTATTCAGCAATACTAATGCCTTCTTAATGGAGACTGATCTAACTATCCTTTTGCTTTGAACTTAATTTGCTATGATGCACACACACTGCAGTGCCTGACCACACGTGAATTCGTTTCTGTTTTGCACGGAGTGCATTTATTCTGCATTAGATTTTATTCACAGTCTTTTCAAATGAGAACAACCGGCAGCTCAGTTTGTTACACGATGCGTTTGAATACACGCGGAATAATGTCGCGTTCTGAGGAACGGAGGCAAGGGTTGAGCCTATTTGCGATATGAATTTAATTTCACAAAACAGGGTACAAATAACCGATGCCCAATGGCAGCAAAGCCAGGGATATACAACACTCAAAAACGGGAAAAAGGAAAGATTACAGGAGATGGTTTAAATAGAAGGGAGTGAGTAATGTGATACAGGTGACAGTGATAATACAATTAGCGAAGAAACCTCGAGAGGAAAAGAATGTGAACTTGTGGGGGGAAAGGAGGAAACAGAAGCAACTAGTGGCTAAGGTGGGCCAATACAGGTGCTGGACGTGACAAATCACACTGCATTGCTAGTTTGATGGCATATGAAATACTGATCGTGTAGAACAGGTATCATTTACCTGAAAGCTCTTACGTTGCGCTGCAGCACCTCTGTGAGTCGCTGTTCTTAATGACATTGTTGACGAGCGCACCTTGTACGAAATGCTGTGACAATGACATCTGTGCGCCTTTTTTAATCACTAATTCAGAATGCGGTGCATTGGCTAAAGTTGGGGCTTCGCACCTGGGCGTCTCGTACCTGGTGGTGTGTTGCCTGATATGCATTACCTTTCGCCCCAAAGTCACTCACAGGAAGGGTGTTTCTGCACTGTGTTGTACTTTACATTTTTGCGCTGTTAGTCCGCAACAACATCCACACCGACGCGGACTGCGGAGCTACGCGCTGCGTTACTGCGGCTTTTAAAACCGAAATTTAAAATAGAAAAGCAGAGTGCAGTTATTTCGGAATCACAATGCTGATTAGCAGGGATTAACACACTTGGAAAAGCGCAGATATTGTGAGACGTCCTGTGGGATTGTGTTAGTTTTTCTCTTTTTTGCATTATTGCTAACTTTTCTGTAAGGACACCGTATGAGATATTTTTTATTGCGAACACGCAAATAAAAAAAACCACTTTCACCTGGAAGAATTCACTTCCATCAATACATTTTCTAGAGACATAATTTTTAGTCCGTTATTATTTGTCAGTTAAAGGATGCATAATATTACTAAATTTGCTAGGGAACGTCATGTGAGCACTCAGTTGTAAAGCGTCTTTGTGTTCAGCTATGAAAATGATTTATTGCTTAGCGGTGACCTGTCGGTTAACCCCGCCGGTATGATCCGGTCCCTGTTAAGAATTCTTGTTCCTTAGACGTTAGCAGTGATTAATAGGAAATACATTGCGGATCAATGTTTTCATTTATGCATGACAAATGGTGCCTTTCCAATAGTGAGAACATATGCCTGTACAACCAGTCACGGCTCATTACATCTACAACAGTAATTAAAACGGAGATATTAAATGTTACCTTATATAAAGAGGACCACAAAACAAGATACCATGTTTCAATAGAACGTGCACCGTTAGGTCACCCGTGAAAGAGTCATAACTTTGAGGATGTTGGGGGGTGGATGGGGCGAGGGGGCTGGTGTGATACAGAGGATTAATATGGCCCCCATCTTCTGAAGACCTGGATGCGGAGTAATTGAAACTGCAGAGAGGGAATGAATCCTGTCTCAGTGCTTATGGCTGAAATTATTTTACCAGGAAACTAATTTCATCTGAAGCAGGGTGAGGTGAGCCTGCCCACCCTGAGCTCTTTGTCAGGGTAGGGGGGCTGACGTGAAAGTGACCGTACTGTGGGCAGTGTAATTGAGTCGGTACATTATAGGTTCTTAGCCTTTATAACCAAACATCAAAGGGGAAAACAAGGAGGGGGTTTTATACTCTCCACCTTTCATCATCGGCTGCCTGCCCTCCATCAGCACCCCACACCCCCCTTTCGAAAACAGGTGGATGTTATCCTGACGTGATGCACCTACCGCACGATCGCCTGCTCACGTTCATGTCTTGTGCTGCGTCGCATTATGTCGTGACCCCACACCCCGTGACCTGGCTGAACAAGTCAATGATATATGAGCAAGAAAGGAGTTCAGACACACAGATGGGAAACGATCACAGAGCCTCAGACAGACAGGAAGTACCATTATGGCAGCATGCAGAAATAACAGACCATTTCGATAACCTGGAGCACAAGCTCTGTATGCAGTACAGAAAGTTATCATGCAGTTATGAAAGTTATCATCAGCGGTCAGATATCAGCAAGCTTTACTGATGACAAAGTCACAAGGCTGAGTGGGTAATCAGCTAGCATGGCTATTCTCTGTTGAAAGGGAAGATATATTGCATAGTCAGTCAGCCAGTCAATTTCTTAACCGCTTAGTCCTGGTGAGGGTCACGAGGAAGCCTGGAGCCCATCCCAGAGCACATAAGGCACAGGGCAGGGGACACCCAGGGCAGTGCACCAACCCACCACAGGGCACACACACACAACAGGCCATTTGGACACACCAATCAACCTAACCCACATATCTTTGGACTGTGGGAAGAAACCAGAGCACCCGGAGAAAACCCACCAAACACAGGGAGAACATGCAAACTCCACGCACACAGACCCAAGGTGGGAATTAAACCCCAGGCCTGGAGGTGCGCGGCGACAGTGCTAACCACCACGCCACTGTGCCGCCATTATATTGTGTATATTAAAGTAAAAATTGGTTTATTCACAAAAGTTGGAGTGCATACAAGACTGGATCTGTTAGATTAAAACTCAGAAAAACATTAACAAATCCAGAGGCGGTCAGTCAAGTATGTATACAGAGCAGCCCGAAAGTGCTGCGAGTTTTTGTTTAGTACAATTTAATAAATTCTCTTGATGGATGTTCATCCTTAAGTCAGCAGTGGGTGAAATTCATCATTGCTCTTCGTGACATTGTTGCAAAGTTGGTTTTGCCTAGGACACTCACCCCACAGGCCTGCAACAGCTTGTAGAAAGTCAGTAGTCCCATATATTCTTTCAGACATTTTATTTACATGATGTAGGTAGACGTGAGTTATGATGCATGCCTTACGCACGTGAAGCGTAAGTAATTAATTTAGTTTCGTACGATGTTTGTGGAGCTGGGACTGCGTGCAGCAGAGTCGGCGCATGGTGTAATGCGCACCTGAGCTTGAGCTGGCAAAAAAGAAGGTATAAATACATGGAATGCAACAAGAGTGATGTAGTATTTCTCCACGAAGTACGAGTAAACATTGAAACGTATTCGCTTCTGCTGTCGGGACCTGTTGTCTGGATGCGTTTCCTGTATGCATCACAGTACGAAAACAAAAAGCAGAAAGTAAAAAATAATAATTATAATAATAAAAACTACTACTACTAAATGACATTACGTGACTGTAATGGATTCAATAATTGAACAGTTCAGATTAAATACGCCTTAGCTTTCAAAGTCATAAGTCACTAAAACCTGTTGCTGAAATTGGCAAAATGCTCCTGACGTTGAATTAAAAACTGGCATGCAATATTGTCTGTATATGTTTAAAAGTATTTGTTAAAAATCATGAAGTATCCTGGATGAGTCTTTCATTATAAAATAAATATCTGTGAGATACTGGGAATGGCTCTTGGCCAACACCACAAACTCATTGCCAAACATCATAAATATCAGGGCAATACCTTCAGGAAGTCTCCAAGCGGCTAAACCAAGTCCCATAAATAGCCTGAGGAACACACACACTGACACATGTCGTGCTCTGGCTGTTAAAGCTGCAACAGCGCATTTAAATACCGACAAGTTGCGGGTTTTCTTTAGGATGTTGTTTTCCCAGAATGACAGCACTATGCATCTTCCCTTGTTCTAGCACGTTCTCGGACTGCTCCCTGAAGTAGGTCAGAACAGCTGTTCTTTGTTCTTTTTTTGACGTGGCTGTCCAGCACGGTGACCCTGTGTGTGCCGTCCCTGTGTGTGTTTACACAATCGATTAGAACTTTGGGTGACTTTTAATTGATGCCTGCATGGAGTGTAAGACAACAGGGGTTGTGTGATATTCAAGGTATATTGCCTTAGCCTGCAGGGGCTGTTTTGTGAGCTGCGTCAATGGATGTTATAGACGAGCCAAGAAAGTGGATCTGAAGAAAATACTGTATTTTGTGGGCAGCGTGAACATGGGTCAGGTGTAAATAAAAAAACAACCTTAATTCAAAGCTGTCTCTCTGGCCGTCTGGAAATGCAGATTTTTTTTTTTTTTGATTATTCCTCCCGTACTTTCCAGGGGGTCTTTCTCGCAGTATTTTGGCTGTCTGCCTTCACATTTGAGTGAAATGGGATGATTTCTCTTGAGGGAAAGACCTTTCGGTAACTGAGGCTTTTCACAGCACTTTGGCCACAAGCCCAGCATTAGAACATGGACAGACTGGAGAGGTACCTGCAGAAAACTCTCTGTCGTCCCCTCTTCATGTGAGCAGTTGATGCTGTGTGAGAGAGGGTTGGGTTTGAAGGGAAAATCAGTCACGCGCCACTGCCTGGGTGAGACTGGGCAAAGGGGAAGGCCAGCCAGGCAGCAGTAATTAGAGCAAATTCAGAAGGAAAGACTGACTGAAGAGAGGTGAAGCGAGAGAGAGAGAGAGAGAGAGAGAGGGGTGCTGAAAGGGAGAGAGTGAGGGGGGGGTAGGGAGATTGGGAGAGAGAGAGAGACAGAGGAAGAGCGAGGGAGAGAGGAGAGGTGGAAGGGATAATGGTCAGGATCACAGAGCAGCAGGTACTTGGTTTAAGTGTCAGGCAACTGAAGTGGAGAAGAGACCACATTTCCAAAGAGTAGGAGAGGAGCATCTCTTGTAAACCCATCTCCTCTAGGTCCTGTGTGAGGTTGGGGGGGAAAGGCCTTAACAACTTTCAGTTGAGTTTACAGCAGGCTGCTCCGTCTTGGTGCTGAGAAAGAGGACTGGAACACCCCCCTGTTCCAGTGCTGGAGGTAGGGGGGTTGGAGGAGGAAGAGAAGCTGGAAGCAAGTCCTGTACAGGAGCTGGAGAAAGGGGGCTCCGGCAGCCTGTGGGAGGGGGTGGGACAGGAGAGGAAGCGTGGTCACGGGGCGGGAGAGGAATCTGGAAGATGTCGCTCAGTGGCAAAGACAGCATTCCCCAGGAGGGGGTGCTGGTGAGCATCGATCACAGGAACATCCAGGTGAAGAGAGCCGTTCGAATCTCCAGCATTGTGGCCCAGGAGGTGAGTTTGGCCAGTGTGGCATGATGGCAAGAGTGCAAGCTGGGTCTTCCTCTGTAACACAAACAGGGCCAATACCAGTACCACAGAATCCTCTGTGGCTTGTAAAAGGGTGTTTTGTCGAAGACCTGGCCTGACTCTGTAACCGTCCTTCCCAGGGGTTTTCATACATAAGCTTCCTGATGGACGTACGCTGGAAGTACTGGTTGGCCTCCAAAGATGATAGAATGTGTATTTGTGATTTTAAATTCCTGAATGGGACGTATATCTCCCCATATTATATTTGCTTGTCATTAACAGTCAATACAGGGATGCTGTGTTGCTTTTTCTACCATCTGGATAGTTGCTGTGTTGTGTTTGCCATATTGTCCTGTTGTCACTATGAGTCCCACTCTAAAGGCTGATCTCAGTTCCTCCAGTGCTCTGCTCATGGGACACCTTGTGTGAGATCTCTCCAGTTCAACGCTGTTGCCTTGCGACTGCTCAGGCTTATCCACTGCCTGTGATAAGAGTTATACTGTGGTGAACTGTTCTGTAGGGAATAACTCTCAGAGCACTCGTCAAGCTCAGATTCCACGCCACCTGGCAAAATTCTGTAATCAGTTGAGGGATGGTTTACTTGGCCAGGCTCAAAGGAACAGGGTAATCAGGGGGTATTTCTTGAAGCATAATAATCTGCGAGGTTTCAGGCCTTTAAAATCGGTAGTGTTCTGCAAGACTCTTTAAAATCATAATGTTCCACGAGGCTCTGGCTCTTTAAAATGGTTACTGTTCTGCAAAGCTATAACTCTTTAAAGGGAACCTAAAGACTGATCACTGCCTCTGAACATCAGTGGAAATGACGTAATGGTCATGTCCAGCTGTTAACTAATGGTGCAGTTTTTAAAGGATACGTTGTTTAAGATAATGTTTATAGACCTCTCAAATGCTAAGGTAGCGTGTGTGCGCGCACACACACCGAACTCTCTGTCGCCTGCTCTGACATCGAGTGTTTTATGAACTCTGCTAATTGCAGACACCACAGGACCGGGTTTATTGCTGCTTCCCCCCTAAACACTATCTGTGGCACAGAGATGTGAAAACAACGGAGCCTGTCTTGCGCTCCACATACTCTGCCCCGCTGCAGGAGTCCGGCGGGGTAAACACTTGCTACAGGAACGGCATCATGTGGTATGTTGCTCGTGAGCGGTATTTGTGTCATGACGAGGGGGCCATCAGTCCAGAGCAGAGCGAGCAGGAAATGGCAGTGGGCTCTCCTCGGCCCGCAGTGAGAACTACGTTCACCAGATGTTGCCTCCCAGGTCTGCGGGGGACATTGCTGGGCTCGAGCGCGATCTGTTCTACTGGACACCAGCACCAAAACAGTTTCCAGGTCGATTTCACTTTTTGATAAAACCCAAGTAGGCGTTTTATGAAGTGTTCCACAGTGTTATTCCTGGCACACTTCGGTAAGAGAGAAACGGTGCTGCCACAAATTACCGTGTGCAAGTCGGAGATAACCCGTTAACAAACGATCGGACTGTGCAGGAGCAGTCATGAAATTCTACAGGCCCCCATGAGGCCAGGAGGTGGGTGTCTCTGAAAGCATCCGTGTCCCTGGTGAGGGGCAGCGTTAGCGTTGCTGGGATGCCTGGCTTCTTGCAGTGAAACAGAAAGTGGGTGCCAATATCCTTTCTGTTCAACAAACTAGTTGACCAAAATGTCAGTGGAGTCACCGTGCCCTGTGTTTACTTTCACCTGTTAATACCTGTTCAGAATAACAAACACAACACATGGTCTGTCCTTGTTTTGTGGTAATGAGGTTCTAGTATTAATTATTGGAAGCCTGTATGCTGTGTTGTACACTGTTGTCATACACCCACGTCTAAGTTACTTTAGTGCAAGTAATTTATTTCTTATTTAATTTTGTTTTCAGAAATTGAAATGAAGAATAATGCTGCAACATCAGCTTTTCCTCTGACGTAAAACTGGAACTATTTTGTATTTGGTTATATGTAATCAATAACGAGCTGCTAAATTGGGTGGGTGGCCTCTTTCATGTATTCCCTGAAAGGGAGGCGTGGGGTTCTGCTGCCTCCATCCTGCCGCAGATAATTTTTTAAATAACACATATCTGGATGACTACTTAGAACGTGCAAAATGGTCTCTGGTCAGGGCATAGTATCAGTCATGCTGTGGTGGAAATAGACTGGACTAACACTGCTCTGGAGACACCTGGGACAGGCTGTTCCTCCATCAGATTCACAGGACACTTCCTTCTGGGCTGTTCCTGCATTAGAATCACTGAACACTTCCTTCTGCGAGCTAACTCTAAAGCTGAAAGCACATGACATTTTTATTGTCACTGTTACTTAAATATGTTACGAATCTTCCCATGGCAACCACAGTTACTTCAGAACAGAACTGTTCTTCCTACAGACGGACATACGGCGTTACTGATTTTACCTAGTGCTAATTTGTCCAGGTTAGCATGGCAGTTTTGTCATGTCAGTATTGATTACTGCAGAACCGCAGCAGTCATATCATGTGTGAAGTATGGTTCTTTCACACAGCTCAAGGGAAAGGACTTAATGGAATTCTTGTTCACCCTGCAGTAGTTCTATTAGGAGGATCGTCAGTCACTGTAGACCCAAATCAAAGCCTTAAAGTGTGACAAGGTCGCGCCGCTCTGTTCCTTGAACCGGCGTCACCGACAACGGTCGGCAAGTCACTGTAAAGCCGTTTTTCACCTGTCTGTCGGTGCAGGATGTGCACCTTTAGCACCTAGCCTTTCTAGCACCTTTCCCCATCTAAGGGCTGCAAATGAACATTCCTGCAGGAACACAGAGGGTGCTCTTCCATAAGGACTGATTCATGCAGCCAATACTCCACACGCAAACTGGATTTTGGGTCAGTCCTTTGACATGGTTCTCAAAGGCCAGTTCAGTGTTTGTTATGTCATAAATATAAAAGACCTTTGTGAAAATAAATTAGCGTTGCAGGAGGATTGTAGAAAGACAACATAAGGTTTGGCCCCCCCCGAACCTGAACCTTTTCATCACATTTTTTTGCATGTGCCTTTTCATCTAATTTTTCTGTGAATTTTTAAATCCAGCGCATTTTTCCCTGCACTTTTTCAGTGCATTCTCCCCTGCTTTTTTTCATCGCATTTTTCCTTGCACCTTTTCAGTGCATTTTCCCCTGCTTGTTCTTATTGCATTTTCCCCCTGCACCTTTTCAGTGCATTTTCCCTTGCTTGTTCTCATTGCATTTTTCCCTGCACCTTTTCAGTGCATTTTCCCTTGCTTGTTCTCATCACATTTTTCCCTGCACCTTTTCAGTGCCTTTTCCCTTGCTTGTTCTCATCGCATTTTTCCCAGCACCTTATCAGTGCCTTTTCCCTTGCTTGTTCTCATCACATTTTTCCTGCACCTTTTTAGTGCATTTTCCCCTGTGCCTTCCATAACTCCCATGGCTGTTTCATGTCCAAAGAGCCCAACGAGGCCACGGAGAACTGGATGAGAATAAGGAAAAAACTTTGAGTGAAAATGGAGGCCATTGTTTGCGGAGTGAGTCAGTGAGAGTTACTTGTTAATGTTAATAATGTTTAGTTATTAGTTCACGCTTGTTGTCGACTCTGTGTATATGTTCTTTCAGTGATTGAAGCCGTCAGCTTCAGATAGCTTTTTGCCTTTAATTTCCTGTTCTTTTTTGTTCGGCTGAAGCTGCCTGGGAGCGAGGGATCGTCACGTTTAGGCAGATGTGGATTTGTCACCTTTTAAGATGTAAACAAGCCTGATTCACTTACCAACATGACTTTCTCAGGGGTCTACCCAAGTGTTCACTAGTTTGTTGACTAAGGTGAAGTGAAGATGAGTAGGAAGCCATTGTGCTGCTCACCCCATCATGGTCCCTCACTTCAGACGTCACTCACATCACAGACATGAGCATCCAGGTGCCAGACAGGAGATTGTAATCGCCGTACTCTCCTTTGTCCAGTAATGTCTCTCCTAAAGGCCATCTCTCACGCTCGTCCCATGCAATCAGAAGGTTTTTGTCCAACAACATCCTCAGTGCTGATTTTATTGCATCTGAGATGTACCCCTTTTAAAGCACTTTGGAGATGTAGACACCTCAATCCTTTCAAATCTGGGGCTCAAGGTTCTTTCAGTGTGCGATTTTGAGGGCAGGAATAATTTGCATGCAGCTCCGCTTGGCTGCAGTGAGCAGTGGCACATGTAAAAGGAAGAGAACTTTCACCAATCACTCATTCATACAAACGAGAATAGCGTTCCTGCCCATGCTTTTAAATGGACGGTCATTTCACTTGATTGAGTGGACGCGTGAAGGTGAAGCCATTTCATTTTGCTGAATGCTAATTTTAAAAGCGAGGCCATTTCTTTTGCCTGCGCTCAATGCTCTCGACAAGTATTGAGAGAACTCCATTCATTTGTGTGCACTATTAAAACAGATCAAAGTCTGTCTATGCCACACCTTACTTTTCTAAACCCTAGACGCGCACTGTTAAATGGCCCCTGAGTGTTACGTTAAACGAACACTGTTTTTGGCCTGGAAGAAACCAGACGTTAATCACGACTTCCAGCTTTTTGCTTGTGCAGAATTCCGTGCTTGATGAGCGGTTTCAGTCCTGGTAGCAGCTTCTCCATGAGAAGTGAATCCAGGGGGGAATGAATGTTTGGTTTTGGCACGCATGCAGATGCATTGTATTTCCACAGACCGTGGCTGTCTTTAAACCATGTGTGTGTGGAGGAAACCGGTGGTGCCTGAACAGGTTGTGCCTTAACAACATGCCCATGCTGTGACCCCACCAGCAATAGTGTTTTGGCAGAGAGAGAGATGCCTGAATTGCATAATCATGGCCTTTCGTGACCTGCCCTATCCCCTGAACACAAGCCGCTATTGAGCACGGGTTCCTGAAGTGGGCGAAAATTAACTTCCTGGTATGTTTGGAATATCCGTATTAAGTTCCTGCCACAGTTATAATTGATGGATGCTTGATGGATTAGTCCAAGTTTCTTGAGATAGATGTACAGTGGACCATAACACTCCTGTGCACTATTTAGGTTCCCTATGGATGTACAGTGGTCCATAAAACTCCTGTGCACCGTTTAGGTTCCCTATGGATATACAGTGGACTATAACAGTCCTGTGCACCGTTTAGGTTCCCTATGGATGTACAGTGGACTATAACACTCCTGTGCACCGTTTAGGTTCCCTATGGATGTACAGTGGTCCATAAAACTCCTGTGCACCGTTTAGGTTCCCTATGGATATACAGTGGACTATAACAGTCCTGTGCACCGTTTAGGTTCCCTATGGATGTACAGTGGACTATAACACTCCTGTGCACCGTTTAGGTTCCCTATGGATGTACAGTGAACCATAACAGTCCTGTGCACCATTTAGGTTCCCTGTGGATGTACAGTGGTCCATAAAACTCCTGTGCATTATTTAGGTTCCCTATGGATGTACAGTGGTCCATAAAACTCCTGGGCACCGTTTAGGTTCCCTATGGATGTACAGTGGACCATAACAGTCCTGTGCACCGTTTGGGTTCCCTAGGCACTTCTGCAACTATCTGTCACAATCATCCTAAACAAAACCAGAGGCTGTATATTTAGCGGTCGCTCAGGTGTCTTGGGGACTGAATATGAAGGGTGGAGGGGTTTAGAAACACCAATCCTTGAACCCCTGATTTTTTTCAATCTCCAGGAATATGACCACCTATCTTTTTGAATTGCAAGTCTCCCTCATCAAAGGCACCTGACCATGTCACTGTAAGAACTATCAGATCAAGAGATCTGATGCTCCACTTGTGAGCAAGGGTCTCCATGTGAACACAGCTTCTCTGTGGTCCATACTGCCTGGTCACCTGCGTGCCATGGAAACCGTAGAAGCTCCCACTCCATGACAGGCTGTTTAGGACATCAGTGTAGACACAAAAGCCTAATAACTGATTCATGACTCTATCCCTTCTCCTCTACTAATAGGATAGCCTGGTCCCTCCACTTATCAGGTGGTGATCAGATGGCCCTTAAATCATTAATTAAGTATGGGACAGTAATTAAGAACAATGCCTTCCTTCTTTGATGTTGTCATCCATTTGTCAGATTCACTGACCCATCTGCGCCAGCTCCAAGTTCCTCTCTAATTAATACCTACCGCTCATTTTTTTTAAATTACTGCTATCTTGCCTGTGTCTATCCTGCACCTCTACCTTTTTCATAAGCTTTTTACTTTCAAGATTGAATAATTCATCACACACTGTGGGTACAAAGGTGGCTCTTCTGAGCACACGCTTTGGGGTCTTCAGTATTTCCTCATGTTCTGGTCCGAGTTCCCCACTCATTAACGAAAATCCGCAGACACGGTTACGGAACGTTTCTGCTGCGTAACTCATGTTAATAGGAAGGAAGGCCTGACCTCTTGTGTGTGAGTACACACTATTCTAGGAGTGCTGTCAGAAGCATTTTACACATAGTCTTTGGGATTTAAAAACAAAAATGCTGTTTATACACAGTCACAAACAGTTACTTAAGAATCTGACGTTTTACAACAGAACTGCTTTGAAACTGCTGGTTGCGATCTAAGCTTTGTTGTTTTTTCTCTTCTAGATAAAATGACAAATTCTCCAGTTCTTGGTAAAATGAATCCCTTCAGGACTGTACAGTCTCTGCAACAAGTGTTCCAGAGTTACCTGGGAGTGACCACACCTTTACAGGCTGAGGGTGGCAGTGTAAAGGGAAGATGTATATGAAGCACTATCAGAACAGAGGCAGGTGTCCTGTCAGAGGATGGAGAAGCTGCTTGCATCCAACCTGAGAAGGTGCGGGTCAAACCGCTGATCTTCAGAGGGACAAAGTGTGCAGCGATGGGACGTTAGCAGATGCATTACAGAGAGGCACGTAAGGCAGGAATGAGTGATGGGAACAGCTAATATCTGTTCAAAGGCATCTCAGGGTGACATTTGAGTGACATCTGTTTGCCCCAGAGACTGCTTGAGGTTTTCAAGCACCAGTTCTGCGTGCCTGAATTTAACACATCCCATCGTGTGTCACTCTCAACCTCTTAGGTTAGCATGTGCAAGCAGTCTTTGCCGTATCCAGGCAACTCAGCCCTCT
>JABJVR010002543.1:0-17226 GCA_025773905.1 Chitala chitala
GACACAGGTGTGAGTGATCAGTCACCATAACACCATGCCAAGCTCAGGACGTGTGTCACACACGACACAGGTGTGAGTGATCAGTCACTATAATGTCATGCCGAGCTCGGGACACGTGTGTCACACACGACACAGGTGTGAGTGAACAGTCACCATAACATGCCAAGCTTGTGACGCGTGTCACACATGACACAGGTGTGACTGATCAGTCACATAGTCATGCTGGTTATCCTGACATCCTGTGTTCATCCAAAAAGAGCTGTTCATGATCTTGTCATGGCAGAAACGATAATAAATTTGGAACGGCTTTGGAACATGTTTTGGAACGTGTTTCTCTCACTCTCATATCCCAGTACCTGTTTCTCCAAGTAAAAACATTTAAATTTTTTTCATTCTGTTGATTTCATCTGTTGATCACAAAATGTACTGTGTGAGTAAATTTTTTTTAATGATCAACTTTCAAAGTAAATATGGTCTTTGTTAGAATTTGTTGCCTTAATCAAGCACAGTGAATATTAGGAGGTTTTTTCTTGGAGATTCGTAATCACATGCACCGCGTGACATGACCATCATTTGCACTAATGAACAGTGTGTCTAAAAACCAGTTTTTGATGGTCCAAGTTGACGATGTTTTACGTTGAACTTAAACAGTGATGCTTTTGTGAAAGTGAAGTAACTGATGTTGGCGGAGAATTTGTGGTCTGTGCTGAAGAGTATACATAACATCCCCATCCTTTCACTGTAGCGATTGTTAGTGGGAAGATCCAGAAGACTTGTCTCAAAGTCACTAAACATAAATGCGCTCTAACAGTTGCAGTGTGTTTAAAATAATTAGAGAAAAAGGCTTTGGCTTTTCCTGGGTTTGTGCACCAGTTACTCCATTTCCCATAATGCACAGCTGACAACACCATGACTTGCGAAGGCGTTATGTTGACATTACTGTATACGTTTGTGGGAGGGTGTAAATAATAACATCCTGGGTAGATGGGACATCACCTTCTCCATGTGCTGTTTCTTCCTGCATACACATGGATACGTTGCCTGCACCTCTTTGTGCTTTTCATTTATCTGGTTGTAGCTGGTCATTATCTAGTTACGGGTGAGCTTTCATTACCGTAGGTGGAAAAGCTGCTCATTTGGGATTGCTTTCCACCATCCCTTCAGTGCAGAGTCGTGTATGAAATTGGAGTGGCGTCGGCATGCTCAGGGTCCATTATGTTTTCAGAGGTTGGTTTTGATAAATGACTCAGCTGGACTGGATTGTACATTGAACTTTCGTTCTGCTATAAACCATAGCTGAAACTGTGAAAAAGGGACTTATTGATTGGAATTTAGAAATCATGTGTCAGTTGCCATGACAAAAAGGCGGATAGCCAGCTCTTTTCCACGTGTTTCAGACGTGCACTCAGCTAGGGGAGGGGAAGGGACCATCACCCCCCCCACATCACACCTGTACATGTTACCATCACCCCCCCACATCACACCTGTACATGTTACCATCAGCCCCCCCACATCACACCTGTACATGTTACCATCACCCCCTTCTTCAGGGTTCACCGTGGTGAGGGGGGTGTGCTAACGTGCACATGGAGCTGAGGTACAGATATGTTACACGCAGCACAAGGGGCACCATGACACACTGTTTTTCCTACATACCACCAAAAAATTAGAGTATGTACTTTTTTTATTTAATGAATTGTATGGTATGTAGCCCATATAGTGTGAGGTTCACTGCACTCTTGTGACACGTCAGAGAAAGGCTGTAAATCAGGATGTCACAGCTCACATCGCAGACAGAGTGTAAAACATTGAGCAGAGATGGAAATGTGAAGCAGACCCCAGGCAAGTGTACGGAATCACCTTCCCAGCTCGACCAATTTCATTGCAACTTCATTTCATGAATAAATACCCCATGTAAATAGGCTGCGATAATGAGATCCATTAGAACAGGCATGTGGGTGGACTGGGTTGAATAATTACGTGAAGATGCTGGAGAAACCCTTTGATTATAGACGTAAGCCGTCGCTGGTCCTCAGTACCTCCCGGTAACACCGCGGCGAGAGAGCTCGGCGTAGCCGGGCGGCGTTTGTGCTCTGTCTCCGACGCTCGCCGCTTTGTTGCAGTTGCTCTGGCGATGCCGAAGCGAATATGGTGCCGCTCTCGTAAACAGCCCCCCTCCCTCCCGTCTCGAATACTGGCACCGGCCCAGAGACACTCCACCCTTAATAAAAGGCACTGAGCATAACTAACAGCATAGCGTTCGCTTTTCAAACTGTATTTATTTATTTTTTAAATTTATTTTTGAGCTCCTTTTGGAGAAAGCCTGTCAGCGTGACACTTGCTCAGGAACAGTCACGCAGAAGTCCGAGCGTCGCTTCACACCCCGTCCTCATTAAAGCTGCCTCGCCCGCATGAGCTCATGTGACTGTGCACACATGTAGACCAGCCTGGCACTTTGTTATTAAACTTAATATGCCACATAAAGCTCACATGTAGGAACTAGATATAGTGTGGTTGCTTGTTGTGTTCTTATTAAAACAGTTTTGTTGGACCGATTGACGTATGTACAGCAGCGCAGCCGAATTGCTCCAGCATTTATGTGCTCCATCAAAGTGAACATGTGGCGTTTGGGTGCTCTGTGCGTGTTAAAGTGGGCAGCCATGATGAAAGTTTACGTGTCAGTGAGCATCTCTTGCACATGTTGAAGAGCTGGCTTCACAGGAAGTTAGCTTAGCATTAGCCTGACTCTGACTCTAGCTGTCCTGAGGATTTAATTAGCACTGAGCTTTCCTGTTGAATGAACATATGCTCCAGGTTTTCTTGTGGGCCTCAGATGGTTCTTCACACTCCGTTTCCTCCAGTTGTGCTTTTCTCCCAGCTCCATCTTGTTAATTATTTCTGTGGAAATGACACGTGGCTAGCGCTGTGTTGGCAGTCTGCTCCACTCCTCCTCATCTCCAGAAGCGTGGAGTAACAGTCGGGAATTCAGTTTGGATAGCTGCTGTGACATCGTGGCGGACGTGAGGTTCTACATGATGTCTCCTTCATAGTAGTATCAGTGCGGAGAGCTCAGCATCACAGACACTCTGACATGCTGGCAAATAGTCACAAGTACATCTACAACCAGAACTGTCAAAAAAAGGTTCCATTAAAGGCGAGTCCTCTTTCACTGGGCTGTTGCGATCGGCATGTGCTGTCTCTCTCGGTCTGTATCTCACACACTTCTATTGTACTAATTAAATCTGAATGGCTTCCCCTGACAAACCGCATATGTGCTAAAATGTACCATGAGAAAAAATTGTACTTTGTTTGTAATTTTAACACAGACTTAGATATACTAAAACCACTAGATTTTATAAATATGCCATAATATCAGGTATTTTGATTTACTGTCAGTCATATCCACATTAATCCCACAAATAGTTATAAATTTGATCAGTTTTCATGTTCTGTTTTGTAAAGAAGATTAAAATAGAGCTCTAGGTGGGATGTATTGTGCTTTACTCAGTTTAATCAGCTGTTTTATTGCAGAGAAGCACCACTGTATTGTCTTCTGCTTGTCTGTGTTTCCGTGTTGCGTAAGACCTCACATTACATCCCCCACAGGAATGGATAAGATAAGCCCTTAATGACCTGTGTGACAGGCAGGACACCACCATCCCCAGGTGGCCCCAGGACTCATGATGGGAACCTCATATGGTGGAGCCACTTCATGGATCTCTGTGGAACATCAGAAAAGCAGCTGGACAGCTGGTCAGCAGAGAGGCTGGAAAGCATGCACGTGTCTGATTTTGGATCACGTCACTGTTTATTCATTAACCTCTGTGCTTTTGGGAGGTGTTAGCAGAATGGCTTGTGTCTAACGAGCTGCAGTTATAAGAAACGTCATCATGATCATGAGGAAAACGAAGCAGGAGAGGGGTGTGTGTGTATTGCACCTTTCTGTCCGCTCGGATGTTACTCTAGGGTGTACACAGAAACATAAAACCAGTCACCTGAACAGTATTTTCACAGTGTTACTGAAGCTGGTACTGCACACTGTAAGTTATACAGCCCAGAACATATACCTGCTAGGCCACGTGTTGAGTAGCCTGCATCCAGGACTGAAACGCAAATCAGCGACGTTTTCACTCAGTGTGAATCCTGCAGGAAAGCTGTCTGCCAAAGCTGCGTTTATGTACTTCGGTCCTTCATCTCTTACCTCGCATTAAAGCTCTTCGAGTTTGCTGGAATAAACACTTTCCAACAGCACCCAGCTGCCGTTTAAACATGCTTCTGCACAATACTAAAAACTGTGATTCTAGATCCAACAAGTCAGCTCCGTAACCCCTGCATCAGTGTGGTCCAACAGGTGAGCTCCGTAACTTCTACATCAGCGTGGTCCAACAGGTCAGCTCCATAACTCCTACATCAGCATGGTCCCCATGTAGTTATGCTCCCTGGTGGCACCTTTTTAGTTCTTACCCTCAGACTTGTGCTTTTTCTAGAACGTTGCTAACAGCAGCAGGAGTAAAGTAAACTGTAACACTCTTCATTAAAAGCTGTCTGGTGTGTATAAGGTCATGGGAATTTGCACCCTTATCCCATGTGCTCCTTAGAGTACTCTATGGTCAAACCTGCCTGTCAGATTCCCATTAAACTTAATTAATGGATGGAAAAAGTGTGTAATCTGGCTGCTGGTTGTACTTTCATTAAAACAAGCTTGACATATATACAAAGACAGCCAAATTACTTGAGCATTTATGTGCTCCATCAAAGCGACCATGTGGGGTTTCTTTGTGCTGTGCACAGTAAAGTGGGCAGCTGTGATGAAAGTCGGGTTTACTTGTCGGAGTGTGGGTTTGTGCTCACATCACATCGAGTGGCATTCTGGCAGTGTCTGTGGATGTGGATGATGATGATATGATCAGGTATGCTGGAGTGGGTTTGCTGTGGAATGTTCTGGAGAGAATTACCTTTCTGTTATATCAAAGTTGACTTCTTTCTACTGTGTATATTACCTCTTATCAGAATTTCTCTCTGTCTCACGTTTGGGTTTTTACAAAGGCCAAAAGTCATCAGTGTCATGCTGGAGTATGGCATCGATATGTACAAAGTGTGTGTCCTGGAGTATGGCATTGATATGTACAAAGTGTGTGTCCTGGAGTATGGCATCGATATGTACAAAGTGTGTGTCCTGGAGAATGGCATCGATATGTACAAAGTGTGTGTCCTGGAGTATGGCATCGATATGTACAAAGTGTATGTCCTTTAGCACATGGCTATTTAAACTACAAAAGTAATTAGTGAGGAATACATTAACTAATTATTAGCAGAACACACGCTGTTTAAGTGTATTAGATGGCAGCATTTTATTCTGAACCATTTTGTTTCACGTGTTGAAGGCGGCCCTCGGAAACAGTCCTCCGTGTCACATGATGTGGGCACATGATGTGGACAGGCACGTGCATCACACGCTTAGACTTGGAGCTGTTATATGGCTGCAGGTTAACATGTTGTAACAAAAATACAAATGTACTGTGACAACAGAAGGCTGTACTGCTTTAGTTTGTTTGTGTGTGCGTGTGCATGTACGTGTGTGTGTGTGTGTGTGTGTGTGTGTGTGTGTGTGTGTGTGCGCATGTGTGTGACCACTCTGTGATGCATGTTACCTTTGAAACATAGTCATCACATCACAGCTTTTCTGAAGTCAAACTAACCCAGAGCAGGGCTATGGAAATCTCTCTCTCTCTCTCTCGCTCTCTCTCTCTCATACACCCCCATGAATTTGCCCATTACTTTTTATTTGCCAAAAAATCTATTTTCATTGTGAATTTTAGTCACACACTGTATTATATTTTATAATGTATGGTTTATTATATTTCCCTTTACTGTGTATTCTCACAAAATAAGCCATAAGAGATAACTTCTGGGTCACATCAGCAAGGGAAATGACTTGACAATAATGACAATATTTTTGTTGCACGTTTGTCATACAACGTTATTGTGTATACGTTAAACAGTGACCATGTACACACCACATGTGTCAGGTACACGTATGTGCATGTGTCATCACTCAGGCAGGTCTTTTTCACTGCTCACACACACACACACACACACACACACACACACACACACACACACACACACACACACTCATCACATGCATGATGACTTGTCATTTGTTTTCTGTTCCATTTACTTTCATCACTTGAACTTCTCAGTCATAGAAGATTAGCATATTTTTGTCATTTTAGTTGTGTTTTTAAATGGCTTCTTCAAAGGTTAATTAAATTCCTCCGATTTGATGGCAGTTAGTGTCAAAGGGTAGTGGTAATTAATTTAGGTGACACACACAGACAAATAGGCATCACAATACACTGACTCTCATGCAGTTTTGTTTTATGACTGTTTAAAAATTCACAGAAGTACCTTCAATTTTTTACTGATTTTACCACTTGAAATAACAACAACCTCCTGCTTGGTGTAATAGATGCACATACCTTTCAGCCACAGCCAATCACAGATCAAAACAGAGACCATGTGATAACTGCGCTCTCAGGATATACATTTCCACACGTCTCCCTCCTTTTAATCAGCCACAGCCAATCACAGATCACCACAGAGCACGTCTCCCTCCTTTTTGTCAGCCACAGCCAATCACAGATCACCACAGAGCACATCTCCCTCCTTTTTGTCAGCCACAGCCAATCACAGATCACTACAGAGCACATCTCCCTCCTTATTGTCAGCCACAGCCAATCGCAGATCACCACAGAGCTCAGTGTTTCTCTTTTGTGTTACATTAGTAGGTGTTTGGGGTTTGACAACAAGTAGTTCAAAAATGCTGTTAAGGCAAAAATGTATTATATGATGTATATTTGTTATGAAATTTTACAGGACAGGATGGAAAATGGTCCACTTTGCATTTTTACTTCAATAAAAGAGAAAAGAAAAAAACACTATAAATAGAAATCAGTTTTCTCCAGGAAAAAGATCTGAAAACATAAAAGTGTAGTTCACTTAAGACCAATTAAATTCAGTGTAATCCAGCTCAATTTAGCCCTCCGTAGTTTCTGAAATGCATGTTTTGATGTGCAGTTAGAAGGTCAAAAGAGAGGAGCTTAGTGTGTGAGAGATGATGCCGTGTGATGGAACAGAGCTGTAAAGTGTAGGAATGATGTGCTGTAGTGAAACAAGATGTAATGATGGCTCATATTATGGAGATGCTGAGGATGATGATGATGATGTAAGGAAACAGAACTGTGATGTCACTGTTTGACTGTGTACAATATGTACTCGTTGTGTTAGAACAGGAGGAAGGTCTGCATATAACTCTCCCTGGGAGATGGAGACAATGGACATGTGGACCGCAACGACACACGCAGTATCTTCACAGCCTTACAGGATCTAGTGCCATATATAAATATAGGAGGGTTACCATGAGGGGAGGGACGATAGTATTATTATTATTATTACCCATTCATTGCTTTTCCATAACATGTATCCAGTACGGCATTGTGGGGGGATCACATGGTTATTAAGAGGAACAGTCATCATGACAGCTCTGTTAATCAGAGACTGGACGTGATCTTCACACTGCCCGACTGACGCTTGCTTCCAAAATGGACTCACGGTTGTGACAATCGTCCACATGTCCGTCCACATGTCCCCCTTCACCTCGTCCCGTGACAGCTTCCTTCTCAGGTCCCGCTTTCCTGCTGAAAAGTGACGATGTCTGGACTGATCGCCGCAGGGCACACGGGCCATGCACCTTGTGTCACAGTGTCCCGAATAAAAACACATTTTGGGTTTCAGCAAGGCTTTACTCAACAGATGACAGTATTGGTCCTCATTGTGACCTCGACGTAACTTGGCACGAAAGCCATTCAATAACATGCATTCACCTTCTGTTCTACAATTGTCTCACATGGAACAAAGATACATTTAACCAATTGCATTTCATACCTTGCTTATGATGTTTGACCAATCACATTTTAGACACCTTGTTTCCTACAGTACTCCCTTGTGGCCCAGAGATGTATTCAGTCAATTGCATTTTGTTTCCCGTTTATGAAGTTTACCCAATCATATTTTACACATCCTCAGATCCTAACAATATGTAAACATATCAGTTGGTGCTTATTTTTTTGATGACTTACTATTGTAATGGTATTTCATGAATACTTTCAAAGTTAAATATATGTCAAAGTGTGTGTGTATATATATATATATATATATATATATATATATATATATACGTGGTTATTGTCTAAGGGCCATATTTAATATTTGTGAAGAATAGCAAGATCTGTAATAGTGTGCATTATCAGCTTTGGCTGACTTCTCTCTGTCTATTTGTTTTAAAGTAAAGTACATAATCCAAAATTGTAACGTTCGTTGGAATGGTTGGACATACAGCTCAACAGTGAAACATCTCATCCTACCCCCACCCCCCCACTTATAAATGTTTATTTTGCTTGTGTTACGATATTGACTGTTAGAACTTGAATCTTCAATTAATTTCTGCTAAATCTATACTGGCTTTTCCAGCTTCATTTATTCATTTTGCCTCAGCTTTGCATATATGCTGTTGTGTGTGCGCAGTAAAATATGTCTGTTAGGGGAAGGTTGCTCAACATCTTATCTTGAAATGGAATACTATTTCTGATCACTGCAGCTAAGTGTTGGAGCTTCTTAAAGCTCTTGGTGGAGAAAACACGTGTGGTCCCCAGGACATGCCAGCGTATCTCTAACAGGAAGCACATAGAGTTCTCACTATTTGTGTCTCCTGGATGGAGAGAGCTGCTGGCCGTGCCAGAGTTCGGTCTATTTGTGTCTGTGTCGTGGTCATAAATCTGCAATAAAGTCACGACCAGCAGGTCCAGCGCATAAACGTGAATCGTAGGGCTAATTCCAGCTGTCATCTCCCAACGCCGTGGCAATAATAACGATACAAAATACAGGCTTTATCTCTGTGTTTTTCCAACCCCAACACAGTGTAGTGTGTGAAATATGTCTCTTCTCAGGAGTTTACACAGGGGAGCAGAATATATAAGTGAAGGGAGCAGAGAAGCATGCTCTGTTAGTGTCCACCTGGGCTGTTCTCGGGGTGCTGAGTATAGGACATAAGAGATAGCTCCACTGACCATGCCATCTCTCTTTCTCTGGCTATAAAATGTCTTTATGACAGTATGAATTTTAAAAATACACCATGTGTCACTTGGTGATGAGGACCTTGTGCTGCCATGATGACATCATGCTGTTTTAAACACCCAGATCAGTTATTATGTGTTTGGAAATGATATCTTGGTACACCTGTTTCCCAGGTGGATTTGCAAATGAGTGTAGGCACTCCGGCCGCCAAACACAGAAAAGCACATCTGTTTCTGTTACTGAACAAGCTTAGCAGTTGTTAGCTACTCAAAAATCTGAAGTGATTTGTAACCGTTAAGCAGGCTCTCACTATTTTTTGCTTGATAATGAAGGTCCATGTGACCTGTTACTGTCCTGGCCAAACAGAGACTACACCAATCACTGGAAACAGAGCAGTTCACAAACTACTGTTCAGTTTAAAAGCATGCAGGTACTTTATCTAAATAGACACCCCGGTATTTATTTGGTACATTCACCGCCACATATAAAGAGTAAGGTTGAAGCATTCAAGAAAGAAATACATAATATTTCACAGGGTTTGTTGTTTTACAGTCATCCATGGCTTACTAATGTATACTAATACTAAATTAATAGCATCTTTCCTCTGTGTTTCAGCTCTTACATTGTCGAGACAGTTGCGGAGGTTTGTAAAGGTGAGTAATGAAGTGTTTTATTCTTTATGCATTTAATGTGGCAAAGCAAAGTTAGAAGAAAAACAGCATTCCTAACCATAATTGGATTTACTGCTGTGGGCTAACATGGGTGGTGTGTGTGTGTGTGTGTGTGTGTGTTCAGATATATGCTCATTAGATTAATTGAAGATTCAGGTGAGTGTTAGCGTACAGGAAAACTGGCTTGGGGCAGTTTACAGATGAACACTAAATGACTTTAGCGGTGTGTATGTCTGTAAACCTGTAAATAGTGAGATGACCCACAGGCAGAGGGCCCATTTTGGAATATAACAGTAAAACAAATGAGTGCAGCTTTGGCAGCTATTCTCCAGTTATCGTTTTATTTTGTGCTGTTTTAAACAGACAAATCTCCCTTAGTTTTAGTAGTTATGGTTTCTGTGTTGTCTGTCACATTGTCAGTGAACGTAACCAATGAGAACGATGACAATGATCATCCAATGAGAGGCGTTCCATGGCTGTGCTCAGCCAATGAGCTTGGGTCTAATTCGTGGAGAGTGGACGAGACATCATGGCAACACTGAGCAGTGTCTGCGGTTCTCTTTGAGGTCCTATCAGTGACAACATGGGACATTCAGGTGCCGTTCACGTGTGTTACAGCAGGAGAGTGAGAAAATTGGTAGCACACACGGGTGTTTTTCTCTCTGTCTTTCATTATTGAATTGTTTCAATCAATCTTTTAATAGCGGCTGTACCTGTGGTAGGCCTAAAATGCCTCTTCACCACATCTGTTTAATTCTGTGATATGCCGTTTAAGACTTACCATCTGTTAAACATTGTTATATGTTTTTTTTATTCTCTCTCTCTCTCTCTCTCCCCCACCTCTCACACACACACACACACACACACACACACACACACACACACACACACACACACACATACATTCTGTCTTTTCACCTTTTCCACTAAAGGTGGCTACAGCAGCAGTTAGCAAGGCCCTTTAGGTTATACATTTTCCAGCTTGAATTTCCTTCATCTGGTGGTCCCAGTGTGTGAATTAAAAGTGTAAGTTCAGTGAGCATGGAGTGTTTTCCTGAAGCTGAATCCAGAACTCAAGTGTGGTGCTGTACTTGGTTAATGCCCTCACTTCACACATCTACGTTATGGGCTCGTGTGAACTCTTCCCACACCAACACCAGGAGCTCACAACTTAATGCTTCGTAGTACCGTGTTGTCTTGTACCTGGATCTAGCAGGCTCTGTCAATAACCTGAAGAGCCATGCCTGCTCTGCAGGGCAGTGGGTTTGAACCAGACCCCAGTGACCCCAGGACCTCAGTCTACTTCTCAGCATATACTCGGGGAGTTCTGTGAGCTCAGTGGGTCATGAACTCAACCCTGGTGACCCCAGGACCTCGGTCTCCCTCTCAGAGTAAACTAAGGGATTTCTGTGAACCCAGTGGGTTGTGCTACGCAGTTGAAAAGTGGGTGCAAAGGGCCCTTATTTAGCTACACAGAAAGTATGTGTTTAAAGACTACATTGAACAGGTACAAACCATTTTTATTCATGTATTATTATACTACAGTTTTTAGTGTCAGCCTTTAGTTTTTTTTTTACTTCTTGCAAATGCTTGATTCTGTTGCTGATAGTTATAGTCTAACATGTTGTAATTTTCCATTGACTGTTAAAAGCCTTCTGCATTTCCATGTCTTTATATCAGAGAAGACGTAAAAATCTGAGTAAAAATCGATATGATGAATCAGCCTTTATTCTGGGGTTTTCACTGTTCCTAAGGTGCTTTATAAAGGCAATAAGCTAGCAAAACGCACTGCACGTCATAAATATAATTTGCTGACGTTTGTGCCTGGCATTGTAAGGGTAGCTCATTTGAAAGTGTGCTGTAATAATGTAATATGGTGTGCACACAGCTATGACATCAGACAGGGCAGACAGATGTGCCTTGCTATGAGGAGCACATCTGTTTGAAGATGTCAACACAAGTGTTTCCTAAGGAGAATCTCTCAGAAATTCACAAGGAACCTGTATTTACCCTGGAACAGCATCAGCATTAGTGGCCAACTCTCTGGAGTCCTTTTTCTGAAATGGAATATTTAGCTTGAAATATAGCTCTTTCCATACCGGTTATTTAGATTCAACCACTGATTATTTAGTTTAAAGAAGTGGTGTGTGAAAATCACAGGAAAGGAAAAGTCCATCCATCCATTATCGTAACCGCTTATTCCTAGTGAGGGTCGCGGGGAAGCCTGAAGCCCATCCCAGAGCACATAGGGCGCAGGGCAGGGGACACCCAGGGCGGGGCGCCAACCCACCACAGGAAGGGAAAAGTGTGTGTTTCAATATGGTCAGCATGGCGGTGTAGCTTGTGAGCTCTGGTTCCATTAACAGATCACACTGTATGCACCTGCACACACGTAATTAAACAGCTATCAGGGGCCGTTAGTGATGTTTTACTTAGCTGTTTAAACAGTATCAGTGATGCAAGGGAAATGAATCAAATAATTCCATATAAACAGGAAATGGAAGACGAGCCATGTGTTCAGGAGTGGTGAGTGGCATCCTCTCACCATCGGGCGCCTATTAGGCAGGACTGGGTCTGGGTGTCTTCTGAGGTACTGAACATAACACTGCTGTTGCTATCGTGTGTTCAGGCCTGCAGTAAGGTGACCGTTCTGGCCCACAGCCTCATCACTGATTGTTCAACTTTTGCTGTTGTCTTAGAGCTGGCTCAGAGTGTTGAGAGCCATAAATTATGCTGACTGCCTTAATTAGAGTCCGTCAATAAAAGCTAATAACTCTAATTCCATGTCCAAGCAGGGGAGGCTGCAGAATAGCAGTGAGAGCCCCTACATTTGTCTGCTCTCCCTGTCAAAGGCAGATGGTCCCTTTAATGGCCTCTCAACATTTCCCAGGTGAACATTCAAACAAATGAAATATCAGCTGCCGCAGTGTCTGAATGAGCTGCACTTTGCAACTGTGCTGTGATGTACCATGGGCTGTGGGTGGTGACTGGGTCGTGTTCTGCTGTGATGTACCATGGGCTGTGGGTGGTGACTGGGTCGTGTTCTGCTGTGATGTACCATGGGCTGTGGGTGGTGACTGGGTCGTGTACTCATACAGAGTAAGGTGTGAGCACAGAGAGTAAGGTGCGAGCCTAAATGGAAGAATCAGTTACATGATGTGGGAGACAGCAGTATTTTGTTCATTTGCCACTACAGCCGAAACATGTAAAAAGTGGTGATCAGATGGATAATGTCATTTCCTTCAGGCTGTTCTTTCTCTTTCAAGCACAACAGAATTGTGTGCTCAGAATAATTAGTTTTTTCACATTTCTTGTACTCACACTGTTGCTAAAAATACATCTTAGTTAGTATTCGAAAATTCTCCTGATATCAGCGGGAATGATCTTCACAAAGAAGAGGTAGAAACATAGAAGTAGTAAATTGTGGAGTGAAGTTGTGTCATAAACTTTATTTGAGGTGTGTAAATGGATCTGTGGAGTGAAAAATAAATATCATCACCATTGGCTCTGAGCTGAGGAGGCCTTGACATCTACCAGGCTACATGGTGTTGGGGGGGTCAGCTTTCCACTGTTCTGTGATGCAGCGTTCTTTGCCCATCAATATCATTATGGGCGTGTTAACTCTCTGTTCAGTCTGGTCCCGAGATCACAATCAACACACAACATGTGTGTACATTAGCACCAAGTTCAGCCTGGATAACACACAAGGAAGTTATTCACATTTGTTTTGTTTTTCATTATCATACCCAAGAATAAATGATAGGAAAACATCCTGTGACAAGGGAAGTGAATCGTGTTTATGGCCAAATATGTTTGTTACATACAAGGAATTTGTCCTCTGCATTTAACCCCTCCCCATGGGGCAGCAATGAGCTCCAAGCCAGGTGTGTTGTTGAGCGCCGAGTGGCTTGCTCAACAACACACCTGGCTGGGCTGGGATTTGAACCAGGGACTTGGAGACTTTCATCTCCCAGCCTGATGCCCTACCCACTGAGCCTCTAGGCCACCGTAGATGAGACAAGATGAGTTTACAGTATTTCACACTCTGACAGGAAGAGTATTGAACTAAATTTTATTTGGCTGTGATTTGGAAAGTTGTTGCTCTTTTATTTGAGTTCTGCATTCAGAATGTTGTAACATTTTGCTCATGGTGTGCCTGAACCTCTCTCGTGGAGAGCATGTGGGCTGTTCATTTCTCTAACTGCAAGAAGAGCCAGTTTGGTTTGCTGAGGATGCAAACACACAAGCTTGGAATCCTCAACCCTCTGATGACTTCATCTCTGCCCCTTGTGCTGTAGACAAGTACGTTGGGTTAATTGCTTCTAATAATTTGCCCCTGGGACAGTTTTGCCAGAGATTGTGTTTGAGCTGTAACAGTACACAACAACACAGGGGAAGCACAGCATACCGAAAGCACACAGTGCTCTGCTGACTTCACAGACAGAGCCATGAAACGAACAAGCGTTGTCAGATGCCAGCCACTTGTCTGTTCTGATTTGTTTCTCTAAGTTAATGACTTGTCTGTCTTGTCTTTTCTCCATGGATTTCGTCAGAGGGAAAATCTTGTGATATATTTGCTATTTATGGTTTATGGTACTGTTGAAATTATTTAAAGTGTTATACACAGGTTATTTAGAGTTGGGGGGAATTTGGGCTATGATTAGAATGTGCAAATTGGGTTACTTTCATGTGTGCATTATTATGTACAGGGTGAGCATTGGAGTGCGCCAGGAGAAATGCAGATACAAATGGAATGGTGCGCGCACGCACGCACACACACACACACACACACACACACACACACAGTTACTGACATGTGGATGGCACTAACATGCTAGCATTCTGTTAGCATTGTTGTAATTTAATTACTTGAAAGTATAATTCACAGTTTGAACCTTCAATTTTGTGCATTAACAATCTAAATATTGTTTTGGAAATATCATTATTTAGCAGTTTGAATGAATAAGTTCTTCCATTCATGCATTCATTAACACAGGATATACCATATGAATGGAGATGTACACAAGATGTCCACAGGGGGCAGTAAAATGCAGCAGGCCAAAGCACAGAAGGACATTCCCTTGATCTCCCTCTACAGCGAAGGAAAACGATTCGCACCACACATCTGATTCTTCTCAATCTTTTTTATTTTTTATTTTTTTGTCACCAAGATGTGGTCTTCAGTTATACAGCCAGTGTGACTCAGTCAGTGCTGTTTAATCTCTCTCAGATATACAGCATTCAGATCATAACCTGTCATCAGACATACAGAAGATGATGTTTGTATGAATATTACTCAATAATACACCACAGTGCAGTGAAGACCAGCAATTCAGCCTGTGTGTGGTATAGACTGACAACTCAGCCTGTGTATGGTATAGACTGACAGCTCAGCCTGTGTATTGTATAGACTGACAGCTCAACCTGTGTATGGTATAGACTGACAGCTCAGCCTGTGTATAGTGTAGACTGACAGCTCAGCCTGTGTATGGTATAGACTGACAGCTCAACCTGTGTATGGTATAGACTGACAGCTCTGCCTGTGTGTGGTGTAGACTGGCAGCTCAGCCTGTGTGTGGTATAGACTGGCAGCTCAGCCTGTGTATAGTGTAGACTGACAGCTCAGCCTGTGTATGGTATAGACTGACAGCTCAGCCTGTGTATGGTATAGACTGACAGCTCAGTCTGTGTATGGTGTAGATTGGCAGCTCAGGCTGCTGTTGTCACTGGAGAGCATCAGGCAGACTCATGAACCTCTGGATGGGAACACTTGTGTTTTATCATGAATGGTGAGCTGTAAATCACATTTATTAACCATGCCATACAGGACCTTTGACATGTACAAGTCAGAGGTCATGGCAATAAGTGAACAGTTACACATGCCTGTGTCTTTTCATCACGCTTGACCTTCCTGGGTACCGAGCCTTCCCTCTGACAGCAGTCCTTGAAGTCTTCACATGTCACATCTCTAGTGAGTGTTTGTGTGTGCGTATGAAGGACACGTGTACCCATGTCACATCTCTAGTGAGTGTGTGTATGTGCATATGAAGGACATGTGTACACGTGAGAGCTCTGGTGGGGACAGATTGGACTCGTGTTTGGAAACACAGCTGCATCCCAGTGGACTAATGGCGAACTGAGCGTCTGCTGAAGCTCTGGTCGGTTTTGGGCCTGGGTGATATTTTCCAGCAGTAAGGTTAGTGTTCTTCTGCAGACTGTTAACCTGCTCTTGCCAACACCGAGCTCTTTATTGAGTAATGTGGTTTTTATTTACCTCTGAACTCAGTGTGGATGTCTGCTCTGCTCTGGTCCAAACAGAACTGAAGTAACGTCCATAAAACGGCCTAAGGGAAATTAGTGGAAGTTTCTGTAATTAACGTGTAATTGTGAACAGTGTGGACAAAAATTGTGTGAACATAGAGAGTGCGTTAGGTTCTTCACAACAGCTCCACACTATACTGCATGTCATGGTGGAGAAAGCCCTCCTCTTCATGTAGAGGTTGATCTCACATCTCATAACCCTTTTTGTATTCTGTATGAAAAGTAAACGGTGAAGCAAACGCGTGAGATTAGAAACAGCGTGGTAATGCACTGGCCACATCAGGCCACTAGATAGAGCTTGTCATTGTCTCATGTGACACGCAGCTTTTTATTACTCACTTCATGTTTGAAAACAGGAAATTAGAATTAGAAAGTCGTTCTTTGTGTCAGGGTACACCGTTATTCATTACTGTTGTGCTACACTGGGGACACTCAAAATGAGTTAACAGTATCAGCTGTGTGTGTATCGTGTTATTGCACCATCATCATCATCATCATCATCATCATCATCATCATCGTCATCATCACCATCATCATCATCACTGTTATTACTATTGCTATAATACCAACTGTGTGTATGTGTGTGTCTGTGTGTGTGTATGTGTGTCTGTGTGTGTCTGTGTGTGTCTGTGTGTGTGTCTGATTGTGTGTGTATGGTATAGAATAACCCTTCTACCAGTCTGCTCAGACCTTAGGCATGAGGTATAACTGCTTCCCTGTCCACGGTGACACACCATACTCACCTACACTGTCTCTTCAGCTCTCTCCACCATACTCACCCCTCTGTTCCTCAGCTCTCTGCACCATACTCACCCCTCTGTTCTTCAGCTCTCTGCACCATACTCACCCCTCTGTTCTTCAGCTCTCTGCACCATACTCACCCCTCTGTTCCTCAGCTCTGTGCACCGTACTCACCCCTCTGTTCCTCAGCTCTGTGCACCATACTCACCCCTCTGTTCTTCAGCTCTCTGCACCATACTCACCCCTCTGTTCCTCAGCTCTGTGCACTGTACTCACCCCTCTGTTCCTCAGCTCTGTGCACCGTACTCACCCCTCTGTTCCTCAGCGCTGTGCACCATACTCACCCCTCTGTTCTTCA
>JABJVR010002544.1:3374-15261 GCA_025773905.1 Chitala chitala
TGAGGAGCAGACAGCGGTACCACAGTGTGAGTATGTATACCAGCGCGCTCTAACAGAGAGCCCAGAAGGCTGAGGGCGTTATCTGTCTGTCCTCACAGTCTCTGAGGAGCAGACAGCGGTACCACAGTGTGAGTATGTATACCAGCGCGCTCTAACAGAGAGCCCAGAAGGCTGAGGGCCTTATCTGTCTGTCCTCGCAGTCTCTGTGGAGCAGACAGCAGCCCGACCTGTTGCTGCCTTTGTCACCTTCATACATCTTCATTTATTGTTATTCTTTTGTCGTGTTGGATAAATGGGTAACATGACACAAGTTGTTCAGTGCTTTGCAGCTTCACACAAATGATTACAGGTCAGGGGTGCTCACAGAAGACACATGATTACAGGTCAGGGGTGCTCACAGAAGACACTTCCAAATCGCAGAAACATGATTTATGTCACACCTTTTTTTTTTATAAATCGATGCGTGCCCAGCGAGTCCCCACTTACACACCCATCTACACCCACTAACAGCACCACCGAAGGCACTCGGCTGTCTCCATCCACTCTCCTACAGCCCCATCCACACAAGGGATCATGCTGCAATGATAAGTGAACCATATACAACACAGTGGAACACGTCCAAAGGCCTAAAAAACATTGGCAACATGTAACCATGACATGTAACCACGAGCTGTCAAAAAAGACCCAGCACATGTCATGGGGGGGCTCTGCCTGGACTTGAACACCCAGCACATGTCATGGGGGGGCCTTCCTGACTGGATTTATACAGTCTTCAAATTTTTTTTCATGAAACAAGTCAATAGGAAAACAATGTAATGGATAAAATACACAGAACACAAGCCACTGGTAAGAAGTCACAGTGATGGCACTACAGGGGAGTGGGGTGTTCTGCAGCGTGTCCGTGTGCCGTGTTCAGTGATGGCACTACAGGGGAGTGGGGTGTTCTGCAGCGTGTCCGTGTGCCGTGTTCAGTGATGGCACTACAGGGGAGTGGGGTGTTCTGCAGCGTGTCCGTGTGCCGTGTTCAGTGCTGGCACTACAGGGGAGTGGGGTGTTCTGCAGCGTGTCCCTGTGCCGTGTTCAGTGATGGGACTTCATTAATCATCTTGATGAGGGGGACAATAGGTTTCCTCCCATCATAAATCCTTAAATGTTCATCAAGGCAGTCTGACAAACACGTAGGAACCGTCACCTATGTGAGCACACGGATTATGCTTCCATGCCTGCATTGTAAAGCTGCCGTCGAAGATATAACCCACAGTGCTCTCGCCACAGCGGATTACAGTGAAAGCTGCTAACACGTGGCGCAGAAGTGGGACTCAAACCCCTGCAGATTAATTTCAGTCTCAGAATTGTGCAGTTCTCATCCGCAGCCCCCTTCCTATCAAATAAGTTTCAGGGTTTTTGCTGGCAGATAAAGAGGCAACACTTTGAAGAGGGAGGTTTAGGGATCATGGCTTCCTGTTCTGCCATGTAGATTTACAGGAGGACTTGTTAAGGAGAGCTGGGGTCCTCTTCTAGTCCTGCAACAGTCGGTTCTCATTTGTAATTAATTCTCCACTGTTCCTCTGTATTACATTATTGTTTTTCCAGATGAAAAAGGTAAAGGAAAACACTTTTCTATGCCCCAATCCTTCCACAATACAAAAACTGTCCTGCCTTCAATGCAAACAGTGGCAAATGGCTGTATGCGCAATGGTGAGAATGCAACACAAATGGGAAAGTTATCTTTAATCAGTGACCTCGCCCTTTTGGTGGAACAACATTATCCAACACCTTCATTCCTTATAAAAGAAAAAAAAACATATCCCCCCCAGTGGATGAGAGATGAGCGAGTCAGGGGCTCCTGTCAGAGGGGAATGCCAATAGCCTCATTATGTGTCATGGCACATGCTAACTGCTAATTGCTTCTTTCAGGTTTGTTTGCTCTGGCAATTACAATAATTTCTTTGCTTGACACGATGTTTGCACAGATGTAGAGCATTAATAAACATGAGTGCTAATTTAAATTATTGAACTCCTTGCCACAAGTCTGACCATGGATTCAAGACCCTGAACATCACAGGTTGGTTGGATTGGGGGGGGTTTCACACCCTTCATTGAATAATGTGGCTGTTCGTCTTTCACTTAATCTTAGATATGCAGGAGGTGAAGGACTCATCTCCAAACATGCGAAAGATGTCCATGTGTATTTTCCGTACATTTTGTCTTGTCGAACCGTCACTGCCAGCATGATCTGTCTTCTACACAGTGACACCCCGGTACTTATAACTAAGAATGTCTTTCAGTTTGTGTGCAAACTAGCAAATGTAACATGCCTAGACCAGACACTTCAGATACACGTGGTGTATTATTCTCTGTACAATTAAATTGTCAAACTGTTTGTGTTGTGTTTCAATTCACAAGGTATAAACAGCACTGTAATGTCAGATGCTATACACCAGACAAGACGAATGTCAAAGAGATTAATTCCATCCCACCCAGGAGACAACACCACTGCCCCTCCCCTCGCACAAAACCACGATCCACAAGCAACACGTATTGGGAATATCTACAAGAGGAATGCGAGAGAAGCAATTTTTTCTCTTTTTCAGAAGTCTAAGATGTTCAAAAGGCATAACAGAGGGAGGCAGGCTATTCTGAAGAATCAAACAGATTCCCCACACTTTGATCACCAGCGTCTTACTCCATGCAAAATTACAGCATGAGGGCCTCCAACTCCACTCAGGCATAACGGAAAAGGATAATAATGTACACAAAACCCAGCTGAAAATGAAAGCAGCCTTTTGTACGTCCTTTGATTACAGTCAGGCTTTGTGACTAGTGAGCAGGTTGCCTCTATTACTGAACATTTGAGCGAGGAGGACAAGAAGCAGGACTACAGGGACCTGAATATTCCCCTGATCTTCAGACCTGCTTAGGTGTCTGCTCTGGGCTTTTAAGACAAGAGCACAACATGCGCCTCCTTGGAAGGCTTTCGGAGATCATATAACAGGGACATCATACTTTGTTAGTGAGTTAACATATAATAAACAGCTGAGTAGTTTTAAAGGGTGTGAAGAATTTCCTCAGATGTCCTGATGTGACCATCTGGCCTTGTGACTCCTGTGCTGATCTGGTTTAGTGAGTCAGTCTGTCACATGAAGGGGCACATCACTGCAGCAAATGTTCAACAGATCATTCCTCATTCACAAAAACACACAACATGGATACACATTTATATTTAAAATAACAAATAAGTAATGGAGCCGAATGTGCTTCTAAACGGAACTTTTGGTCTTTTCCCATTGCTCATCATGACAAGCACAACACAGCAGTGCATGATCTTCAGCACAGCATTGTAGGAAGGTTGGTAAAAGACAGAGGACCACAGCTGCAGAGACAACACAGGGCCTCGAGTGAGCTGAGATCGAATTACACCAAGCCCGCCTGGCTGTTACCGTGCCATCAGACAGATGTACAGCGCTGCACACCGCACTTATTCCGCCTGCTCCCTCTCATTTGCACACTCTTATTTACACACGCTAAACAGCAACAAGTGTACGGACTCTCAGAGCGATAAACGAGCCTAAACATTAATTACACTGCTTCTTATCAAAACAGTGAATAACGTCTTATTAGCAACGAAAGCACTCGGAGACAACTTCCCATCTATCGGTTTAATGAGCTCCCCTTCACATGCAGGGATGAGCCAGCAGAGGTCTAGACTGCTGAGGAAACCGTATAGGAGTGAAAAAACCAGGCTTGGGGGGCTATCTTAAAGAGCGGGTTATGTTCTGAACCAGGACAATTACAGGAGACCAGCACATACTAGTCTAGGGTACCAAAACGTCACTCAAAACCTGCTGATCACACCTGTTGATTTGAGCTGGGATGTAGACTACAGTCCTGCGGTGGCTCGGCAACCCCCCCAGGGGGTCCCCTGCCCAGTGCCTTGTGCCTTCTGGAATGGGCTCCAGGCTTCCCGCGACCCTGAATTGGATAAGGTGGTACAGTGAGGTGAGCGTTTACTACAGTGCAGGAATAGCTTTTAACTAGTGTCTTTTCTGTCATGTGGACAATCATGTAGTGCATCCAACAGCAAAGTCCAGGGGAAATTTCCAAATAATTTCTATTGTTTCATTGGGTTTAAAATGCATAAGACACCAGAAATACTGATGAACTTACTCTGATATCAAAAGTGCTTACTAACTCGGTCTGATATCAGAAAAGCTGACTGACTCAATCTGTGTGGCTGATGTGCACACTTCATGTTCCATCCCTGACAAATATGCTTAACTGGGAACACCACCCTTCCCCCGACCAGTCATCCTCAGCTCATACACTAAGGTGGTACATGGACAGTGCTGTCAAACATGTATAAAGGGTAAATTTTGATTTCACTCAATTAATACCTGAAAAACAAGTACAGGTGGTTATATTCAGACAGCCTGTCTGAGCATAACCACGTATTTCAGATTAATGAATAACATAAAAAATACAAGGTTTATCTATCACCGAATTTATATCTCTAATGGACACAGGTGTAAAAGGTTCAGGTTAGAATGGTTTTGAGTTACTCAGGAGACAGTCAGAAGATATACAGGAGTGTGTTCCCCTCGAGAAGCTCTAGACATTGAACGTTCACAGCCTTAGAGCTGAAGGCCTTATCTGGAAGCAGTGGCACAGGAAAAGCTGCAAAGGTGACTGTCTTTACAGAAATGTTCTGCTTGAGATTAATAATGCAAAGAGGCCATCCTCACACAGATTACATGTAAACCTCTGAAGCCAAAATGGAACAGTTCAATAGCACGCACACACACATGCACACGCACACACACACACATCTGTCTGGTGTTGGTGTTGGTTGGCTTAGCACAGAACTGTTGCCTGTGATTACTGTGCCCCTCCTGCTCAACACTTCTGTAGATTTTTTCTTTCTTTATTCAGATAACTTAATAATAAGAGCAACATTAAGGCTTATTACTTTATTCGTTTGCACCTGATTTCTGGACCTCACAGCTTCAGAAGGCTCATTAATGTAACAAGCTCTTTTCTGCCGATCAGCAAAACCTGATGCTCAGGATCATATAAAACTGCATCTGCATTTCCTCACAGTGATAGTATCTGCGGACGAGGAGCGCGAGGACACCACGTGACACACCAGTATCTTATTCATAATTTTAATTCATTAAAAAATATTAAAATTATGAATTATCATAATGTGGCACTGTCTCTGCAGCCTAATCATGCAGATCTTGTGTAAGATATTTAACACTTGTGTTCTAAATAGGAAATAAAGGAAATATGGTAGAATTCACACAAAATCAGGACCTGTTACAGCAAACCGAAAACATCACCTTTAGTGTGCACTGGGGTGTGGTGTGGTGTGGGCTGGGGGTGGCGTGGTGTGCTCTGGGGTGTGGCGTGGTGTGCTCTGGGGTGTGGCGTGGTGTGCTCTGGGGTGTGGCATGCGCTGGGGTGTGGCGTGGTGTGGGCTGGGGGCAGCGTAGTGTGCTCTGGGGTGTGGTGTGCAATGAGGTGTGTTGTGGGCTGGGGTGTGGTGTGTGCTGGGGGTGGCGTAGTGTGCACTGAGGTGTGTTGTGGGCTGGGGGTGGCGTGGGCTGGGGGTGGTGTGATGTGCTCTGGTGTGTGGTGTATGTTGGGGTATGGCATGGTGTGCACTGAAGTGTGTTGTGGGTTGGGGTGTGGTGTGCTCTGGGGTGTGGTGTGCCCTGGGGTGTGGAGTGGAGTGCCCTGGGACTGAACATGAGCACACTTAGGTGATGAGCAAGGACAGTTGGAGGGAGAAGGGATGTATGGGTAAAGCAGTGAGGATCACTCTACAATGAACTCCTGTTGCAAAACCAACCCCTCCTCAAAATTCAGGGGCAGCTTCTCACTACAAATGTTTTAACTCTGGAGACACGACTCGTAAATTACTCCACCCCCATGACTTATTTCCTCTGGTTTTAACATGTCTCAGCCAAGCAGCTGCGTGTCTCTGCGAGAGGAGCATTGGTGGACTAACTTGACTCACCTCGCCGTTGTAGGGAGAGACCTGTGGAGCTTTTCATGGTTCAGAGCCCCTTAATTTAAATGGAGAGACGTCCAAATTTCAGCCAAACACCCGAGGATACAGACCCCCTGCCTGCCCCCCCCCCGGCTCCAGCAACACAGCAGGGCACTAATGGCAGTGTGCTGTTCAGAGTCCAAGAAGTCATCCAGCGGTGTCAGCACAGTGAGTGGGTAACATATTTACAGTTGGCTACCGCCATCCAAACCGCCATACAGAAACAGACAGACACAGGGCAGTGCTGTTGGGGTGCAGTCATAACCACCTGCCAGAAGTGACCACAAGGCTGAGGACATTCACAGCACGTGACGCTAACCCCCCCTCGCTGATCTCAGTCCACAGGCAGCTTCACACACAAAGCAGCAGGAAACAAACTCAGGGAACAGCACCATGTAAGCCTCTTCCTCAAGCCTCCCAGCGCCTTTTCCACACATCATTAGAGGTGATTCTCAGTGTTTCCACAATGTCCCAGCATTATGTGTGAGCCCATTACAAAGTGCTCTCTTGTGTGTAGAAACCCACTATTTTTAACAGAGACCAGCAGACCAACAACACAACATGAGTAAGTAAAAGGGGTATGGACCCAAATCCACCTGCACATATAACTGCCCTCAACCCTTCTTTCACTCAACTCACAGAGGTTCAGGTATTTACTTTAGCACACCTACAAAGAGGACTACATACCATCTGTGTAAAAGTGAATAAGTGCCATCCTCAGCAGTCAGCCAGGTGTGGGAAAACACCTGCTCACGGAGAGGCCAAAGGCCGTACTTGTCTCATAAACTTCCTGTGGTAAAGAAAAGCTCACCTTATACTGTATGTCACAAGCAGTAAATGTCCACTGGGGACGACAGGCGTCATGAGGACATCGAGAATAAATAACACAGAATCACTGCCCTTCCCTTTTACCCCACCCCACCATGAAATTAACATCCTTCTTCTTCCACAGCACAAACAGGGCTCACCTGCCCTTTGACCTCTCACCCCTGACCTCCTGTCTGATGACCTATTGATCATGTCTGGAGAAGGTGTGCACAGACCTCTCCCTTTAGGCCACACACAGACATTATGCATTTGTACTTTGAGAAAGTGATTTGGATTTCTCACCATACATATTTATTCTTTTTCAGATTTCCTTACAGTTCGGTACTACTTAAGACAGTAGTAAACATACTTTTGTTTCGCTTAAGTCACAGTACAGATGTGCTGACAGTTTCGCTTAAGTCACAGTACAGATGTGCTGACAGTTTCCCTTAAGTCACAGTACAGATGTGCTGACAGTTTCCCTTAAGTCACAGTACAGATGTGCTCACAGTTTCGCCTAAGTCACAGTACAGATGTGCTGACAGTTTCCCTTAAGTCACAGTACAGATGTGCTCACAGTTTCGCTTAAGTCACAGTACAGATGTGCTGACGGTTTCCCTTAAGTCACAGTACAGATGTGCTCACAGTTTCCCTTAAGTCACAGTACAGATGTGCTCACAGTTTCCCTTAAGTCACAATACAGATGTGCTCACAGTTTCCCTTAAGTCACAGTACAGATGTGCTGACAGTTTAATGTGAGTGCTTCACATTTTATAAACACCACAGAAAGCACAACACATTTCTTCACAATTCTTGAAATGAATATTCATTTTAGCAGCAAAGAATTGTTCATAAATCACTCATGATATTAGGATATTTTAAGTCATTGTAAACTAATCTATTTACATAATTAATATAGAATTTAAAATATGAAAATGTGTATTATAACATATCAATAAAATGGAAGCAAAAAGATGCAAATAGCGCTAGCTCATTGTAACATGTATGTGAAATGTTGTAAGTCACTTTGGATAAAAGCATCTGCTAAATAAATAAAATTATTTAAAAATTAGTAAAATTACAAATGAAAGACGTAAATAAAGTAGGAAGTAAGTACACACGTGTGTTTGCAACTGTAGTTACAGGAATATTAAGGTGCTTGGAGATGGCCTTGCAGCATTTACCCTCAATGTGCTTCTCCATGTGTTTCTTCCTGATCTCCTCAGACGGCTCTTTCCTTTGCTTTGCTTCCTCTGGACCATGTCCAGTGTGGCACACACCATGATTCCAAACAGCAGAATGATTATTTTTCACCACTTAAAAAGGCTGACTGACTGACTGCAAGACTGAAGACACCTCTGGTGCTGATTACAGGACACACTTTAGGTTAACACGCCACTATAGTGAAATTATTTTCAATCTTTTCTGGGGGTACCATCATTTTTGTCCAGACCAGTTTCATTAGTTTGTTTTTTTTTTTTTAATTCTGTTACATCACAATTCAAAAGCAATATCTGATTTTCATTCATTTATTAAATTATTATTTAATATTACTTTTATCAGTTTCAAGTTATTTCAGTGACCATTGTGTGTTTTTCTTTCTATACTGGAAGGGTACCAACAAATGTCCACGTGTGTAAACGCAGTAAACCCACCTTCCCTCGTTGGGCCGTTACTGGGCTGACCGGTCCTGCTTCACAATGTTCCGCTGTCCTGTTTCCCAGGTTTATTGTCAAGGCAACCAGATGGAAGCAGAAAGTGAAGCCATTGCGTCTAAGGCGGGAGTTGCCATGGAGATGTGCCATGCAGGTCACAATGCTTAAAGTTTTCAGTGCGTTGCTGGGGACACTCAACCTTCTTTTTTGAGCAGGAAACAAAATGCTTTACAAATTTTATTTTAAAAAACTATAAAATTGTTTAAGGTATCAAAAGTACGCTTATACTGTTGCCAGTTTAAGATCTTTTTTCAATTGTGAATTCAATGAAATTCTAGATTTCATTAATTTTTTTAAATCATTACTGCAATAAAACATGCACTGCAAAGAGGTGGGTAGACGGTAGAACTATGGAGGAATAGGGGCAGAACACTGTACATCTTAGTTCAACTTGTTTTATGATGTTCGTATGAAGTGTAAAACTAATGTTGAAAATAAAAAGCAAGGAGTTGCCAAGTAACAGAAAAGAGCACTGGTGAGACACAGTGAAGGGGAATCACACAGCAGAGCTCGCTGTACATATGACCGTCTGCCATGTTTAATACTACACGGCTGCTCTTCCGTCCAAGAAAGGAGGAAAGATATGAAGGAGAGAATAATAAACGTGTAAAGTTCCGAAGGCACAACATCGGCGTTCAGGTGTATGATACATTTTACATTCATCACTCGGTCTTCCTCCCACAGAATGCCCTGTAGGCCCACTCGTCCGTTTCCTTTGGCCTGTTGTCAGTACCTTCTCCTCAGGGACTGATTCAGATCAAACCCCTATAAATATTTGACTACTTTTGCATGCTTGTGCTAAAACTCTCGCCTTTCCTGCCAAACTAATCCTGCATGTTTACACTTGCTACTAAGTTGTCGTCATTTTAAATTCAGCAGCACACAGTGCTTAATGAGAGGGTCACAAATAGCTTTCCATATTGTATAATAAAATATTTAGTAACTACACATTTTTTAAATCCTTCTTTTGAAGCAGGTTGCAAAGCTTTTTTGTCCAACTTTTCTCCCTTTTTTTCCAAAGACAAAGTAGTAGAAACAGACCTCTCAAGTTTTTTTTTTTTTTTTTTGTAATAAACGTTATTACACAAAAGGAAGTCAACCTTCTGATAATACAAGACCAATAACCTGGAAATGAAATGAAAAGTAAAAACAGTCTTCAGAGATTCATCTAGACATCTGGTAACCATCTGAGAGGAACTGGAGATAGGCCAGTTAGGAAAGAAAATGACTTCATTATGATGGAATAATCACTGAGTCTACTGTCCAAGCTACACAGGATCTGTCTGGATGTAAACTACTTAAAAAAAAAGTTAGAGCAGCACAAATAAAGAAAAACCAAGAACACAGTATCACGATCAGATTATGGAGCCAGTCCAGATATCAAACCAACAGAACCACAGAGGAATTCTTCCAATTAAAGGTACGTTTCTGTGGGATTTTTTTTAGAAAACATAAACAAACACAGCAATTAATTAAATTACACAGAAATGAAAAACACATTCAGTAAAATCTTTACTTCTGCAGAGTTACGAAGGACATTATTTGTATGGAGTGTTCATTGCAGTGGACATAGTGGTAAAGTCAGGCAGGGGTTTGACTGATGAACAGTGGGGTGTGTGACACAGGCTCACGACAACAGCGGTCCACAAGAAAGCCGACGTGGACCCACATACCAACCTGGGAGAACGCTGGGAAAGTACCCAACAATGTAGTTGAGAGCGAGTCACACGGGTTGATGACCGTGTGCTCTACCAACCCTCAGAATCCACTGTACAGTGAGATTCACTGTCAGGATCTGGTGTTAGCAGAACTTACAATGTGAGAAGTATTCCTGACTTTAGTGGTGATCTCCTGAGCTCATCACCCTAACACAGGTCTTATCTGTCCTCTGCTCTAATGCTAAAGCCATTAAAAAAACACTAGGAAGAAAAGACCTTCCATCAGGCTCCTGTGTACCAAACAGAGAGCAGCCAGGTTGCTCCAGACCACCTGGATCTGGTATTGTAAATTTGGGGGAGTACTCGTACAGTTACTTAGTCCTCATACCAGTCAGTCACTCCTTATACCTGTCATTTACACCTCATACCAGTCAGTCACTCCTCATACCAGTAAGTCACTCCTCATACCAGTCAGTCACTCCTCATACCAGTCAGTCACTCCTCATACCAGTCAGTCACTCCTTACTGAGACCATATATCTGTGATAAGAGAAAAAAGCAGTGCTCCAAAAACAGACATCATCTTCGCTGAGATAAAAGAACGGACCGGGGGACATAAATATGGGCTGAGTGGTGGTGGGGGGGTGCTCTGTGGTGGTGCTGGGGGGGGTGCTGCTCGGTAAGATTCAGTGATATTTATCTACCAGCCACTTCCCCTCTCCCCATTTGGATTGCATTAGAGCGACTGGAAATCAGAACAAAAGCCTGTAGCAGGACTCCCCAGAGTCTGTGTTCACCACACACAGGAACACACACTCGGAACGGCTTCACAGGACTCTGTGTTCACCACACACAGGAACACACACTCGTAACAGCTTCACAGGACTCTGTGTTCACCACACAGGTACCTGTTTCTGTGCAAACTGTCATACAAATTACTGATGATCTCACTCGTTGTTATTGACATCACAGTTATGCTGCTTCCTGTGAAGGAGAAAACAGTTCAGTTTCCAGCTTGTCTCATATATTGTCTAATATTTTTAATGTGTCTCAGTTGTCATGGTTACACACTATCATAAATAGTACCAGGCACAGAACTTTAGTGACGTTGTTTGTCCACTTTCCAGGGAAGCGGTATTAGATCTAAGAATCAACAACAAAGCCTGCAAAACATAGAACCGCTCCCTAATAGTAAATCCACACCAATTACCTTCATACTCTTAACACTAAAAACTGTGGATGGAAAATCCCTGAACCCCCCATTAGTCAGTGTGTGTTTACCTATTCAGTGGACTTTTCAGCAAATGTCAGGGGACAAACCATTACAAACAAAGAAACTGCCTTCAAGAGCTTGTTTGTGTCTATATTTTAAATTACACACAGTCATCCACACATTCCTGTTCCAGTGGTTGTGCACCTCTCAAGCAAGGCTATAGAAACGGTTCTGTTCTAACAAGCTACAAAAAAGGACATTCCCTACTGGCAGTGGCAGGACAAATTGAACCTTCACTACCACTGAGCAGTAGCAAGATAAACTGAACCTTCCCTACTGCTGAGCAGTGGCAGGATATACTGAACTTTCCCTATTGCTGAGCAGTGGCAGGATAAACTGAACCTTCCCTACTGCTGAGCAGTGGCAGGATATACTGAACCTTC